>OMLF01010544.1:0-38443 GCA_900302615.1 Holocentrus rufus
GTAATTCCACAACTTGCTAAAAACTGTAATTCATTATTCTTAGTTGATGTCCACATTTATGTGATAGAATTTTTATTGATAAAGTAGATAAAGTCAAATTATTACTTGCATGTGTTAAAAAAAACTGCCATAGAGACAAATATATCATTGATAAAACATGGAATCTGTATTCAGCTTCAGGGTTTTTTCCTCATGTTACATCTCAGTTTAATTAACAAACAAAAGATAAGGTCTTCCTCTCTCTTCCTCTCTCTTTCTCTCTCTAAGTAATATCTTCCCTTCCCTTGTCCATATATGTGGCCTGGAAATCATTCCTCATTTTTGGAAAACACTGCCATGGAAAAAGTGATACAAAACCAGCAGGACACCAGAAGTAAAGCTCCTGCTGTTTGCATGAAACAAATTCAAATTAAGAGAACTGCCAAAGTCTAAATAATTAAACCGAAGACATCGAGCATTCACTTTCTTGATTGAGGATGTGAAGGATTTTGTGATCATGACAACAACCATCCCCCCCTCTGCTCTCCCTCTAACACTCCGCTCTCTGTCACCAGGTGCTTTTCTCTGTCTGGAATGTTGTTCAAGGCCTCAAGTGCTCTTTCGTGTGGGCCAGGCAGGCATTGAGAGGAGCTCCAGGACTGTGCCGAAGTAAAGATCAGTTAAATTAGTCCACCTCCCTCTCAGACACTTCTTTTATGCTGTGGGTCAGCTCCTCCCTGCCTGTTTACCCACATAAATTGGTCTCTCTGTCTCTATCTTTTCTCCTACGCAAGTGCCCATCTGGACCATGAGCACGAACAGAGGGAGCAGGAATTTAATTTTCACATGTGCAAATGTTTGTAAGAATTCTGCTCAGTAATAATAGCATCACTACTTTTCCAAAATAACCTCCTATCCTTTTCTTCCCTGCCACATTCTTACACCTCAACCTGGCTTTACACAATGTAATTTGCGTGCAATTAGTTGCAGGGTTGCCGATGAAACTTTGACCGTTGCTGTGTCAACAGACTCATTCTGAACATTCCAAATGATGATGCAAAAGCCAATTCTCACGTCTCATTGGTTGGTTCTACTAATGGAACACATCTATCCAACACATCTAAGTTGAATTGGGAAGTTGCATTCAAGTCGCACTCTGTCAAGCCAGCCTCACATACAGTACTTAAGACATACAACCAGCGAAACAGTTGGGGGAATTATATACAGTCTGAGGTTAGGACTTGTGTAGCACTTCTCATAAACCAAAGGTGACATCTGCTGGCTAAAATGATGAACTGTGCAGGTTCAGTCAGAGTTCAGGGCCAATCTGCATGCTCAGAAGGTGTGTTACAATTCACTTCAGGCTTTTCTTTTTCACCTCACTCTCCTGTCAGCGCCACATTATCATTGGCTGGAACTCCATGATGATTAACCCAGTCACAGTGAAACTTCCCCAAATTGCATACAAGTCACAACTATTTTTTATACCTTAATGTGGCCCATCAAATTTCATGACATTTAGTGCACCTCATATATATGTCAAGACCTCAATTTTGAACATACAAAGTATTAATTACAAGGTGTTTGTGGCTTCCCCTGATGTTGTAAATGAGCACTTCCCCAAGTGCTCATTTACTCTTTAAGCATAATTGTAGAACAGTTTTATCTGGAGATCCATGAGAGCGTTTGTTTTCCATACTTCACCTATCTTCTGTCTCCAAAAAGCTGTGGTTCCATGGTTAAGGCCTCAATAATAATTTGAATTGCTAGAGATATCGATGAATTGTATTCTGCATCTTTTATATTTTGACCCTGAAAATAAAAAGGTGCTTGTATCTTCACTAAAATCAGATTGCACTGAGGTATTAAGCATATAAGGAAACCGCCAGTGAAATATCTATGACCAAGACAGAATTTTCTTAGAGTAACACTTTGACTTGCAAAGCAATTCTGTAACCTGCTTTAGATACATATTGTTACAAAATACATGAGAGGCAGCAAATAGTTGAATGACAGGTTAAAACTGGCATGGTAGCGTTCCTCAAACATTGGTATCCCATGAGTTAAAATGTTGTGAGACAATAATAAGCCGTATGCAGGATCTCCACCATCCACTAAGATACACGGAAATTTCTACAACTGCCTTTTGACTTTGAAATTACATCTTGCATCAAATAAAGGAAAAAAGTTCAAATAAATGCATTTAGAATAACTGTACCACCGCAACGATGCTAAAATCAAGGGCAGTGACGACCTCTCTGTGAAGCTGTTTAAAGATGTAGTCTCTCTGACATCATGTATAAACACAAAGTACATTAAGCCATGTTTTATTAACTTGAAGTTGAGTTGATGTTTTGGCACTTCTTTGGCACTTAACTACTAACAAGGTGCATAGAAAAGGCACAAAGACTGGATATCAAAGGAATGCAGTCACGCTGCAGTACTGAGGACTACAGTTTATTCTTAAAACCAATTAGATTTGGCTCATGGCTTTCATCAAGGTCATTTAACACTGTTGAAGGCCTCATGCTGAAACACTTTATTAAGCTGCATTCATGAAAAAGATGTGCCACTATTGGATTGTCTAATCCCTCTTTGAACTCAGTTTATGATGGTATACACATATGTTAGATGACTGGCTTCTGTCACAACAAATTTCTTTCACACACTTCTGTCATTTTCACAGGGCTATCTCAACGCCATCAAAATGAGCCATATATTCAATAAAGTCATGATTTCTAAATTAGTCTATCTAATGCCCCCCCTCCAAAAAAATGTTTGCAGTGCTGTAGCTCAAAATTAAATAACTCCTTTTTTTATAGCTCAACAAAGTTTTCATAAATTCAAGTGGCAACTTTGCTTCTAAAGCCATTTGAAAAAAAAAAAAAAAAAAAGGCTGGCCTTATTTTAGAACTTTGTAAGCAGATGAATTCAACATTTTTCAGCAGCCCGTAATCATTTAACTTACCAAACACTAAATCAAATGACACAGTAATAAAGTCAATGCATCGCTTTATTTTTAAGTTCTTACAAAACCTTTTGCAAGTCTCGGTTCATGTTTGCATATCTGCTCAATTTGTACAAGAAAAATAGCAACGCCTCTAACACAAACATTTGAAATGTCACGATTTATCAGATGGCTTCACTGAATTTCTGAGGCCAAAGGTAAAATAATATTTGAAGACATGTCTGAAGGTTTGATCTCTGAGGCCGTATATGAGAGGACTCAAACACCTAGGGAAAATGATAAGGCCTAAAAACAGGACATATTGAACGTGTCGGGCCACCGCAGACTCCATGTTCCAGTACACCATGGAGTTGATCATGTTGAACAGGGTGGAGACCAGACACAGGCACAACTGAAGCAGGTGGATGAGCACCGTCTTGTGGGCCTTTCTGGCTGAAGACCCCTTAGACGAGGCGGCCCTTGCGGCAACCATGATAGCAATGTATGTGTAAGTGATAATGACACTGACCAAAAGGAAATACACGATGGTGAAGGCCTTGTGTAAAGTGGTATACATTTCGAGTTGCAGGAGGATCAATCCGCTGCAGAAACTCTGCATGGGGAAAGCTGTGTTCTCAAGGCTGACAAACACAAAGAGTTTGGTGAAGGAGTTCAAAGAGCCCACGACCCACACGGCAGCGATGGCCACGCGGGTCTTCCTCACGGTGGCAATCTCAGCGTGCCTCAGTGGGAAGCAAATGGCGACATACCTCTCCAGACACATCACAGCGAGGTTGAGGGGTGAAATGTGTGCAATGGTGCCGGCAAGCGAAGCCACAACCACACAAACATAGCTGATCATCTTGACGCCAGTTATAGCCAAGAGGTAAAACATCATACATGCTAAAAGGTGCAGGGAGTCGGCGAGGAGCAAATGACCAAAGAGGATGTAGCGGGAGTACTCCTGAAAGAAAGGCTTCCTCATAAAGGCAAACAGCATGATTCCATTTACATACAGAAAGAGGAGACATGGAGTCATGGAAAGCACGGCTTTTACAGGCGTCTGGAACTGCAGATGGAGGCTCACTCCTGTTGTGTCATTCATAATGACAGGTACTACAAAGTAATGTAGTTTCTGTAAAGGCAGGGCACACATGCAGACATCAGACCGCTTCCTAATAAATAAATATTATATAAAGAAAAAATTACACTTTCACTAATGCTGGTGCATTAAGTCTTTTCAGAATGTTAGAATAAACAATTTGCCTGAAACACTGTCACTGTCAATTATTTTAGGCATTAAAAATATGAAAACGTAACTGCTATAAACAATGCAAAAGCCTATTAAAAAAAATAATTCACTGTAAATTTGATATTAAAAAAATACTCACCTTTGTCAGGAGCTTACGCAGGTTTGGTCTGACTTCATTTGACCATCAGGTTGTTGTGGAATTGAATGAGACAAATGAATCAATCAGCGGCCCATCATGTCCTTCATATAAGACATCCGTGCCTTCATGACATCATCACGTGTGTCAATCTCATCACCAATCAAAGCACAGCAGTGGTTGATCCTTCATACACTTTACACTTTACTCCTTCTCAGGAGTAAAGCTTTGTGAAAGGGTGTGCCAAGATATCATTGTACCTTCTTCACTTTGAATGTTTTTTTTTAATTACCATTATTTGTTGCATCATTTGTTTAACTTAAAAGCCTATTTTATGAAAGCTAAAAGAATAAACAGCCATAGAAATTAAATTGGCAAATTGTAAGGAAGGCCAGGTGGACTAAAGTGGATTAAAGAGTCAGTGTCAGCTGTGACTGACTGGTGGTCTGTTCAGGGTGTTTCCCTGCCTTCTGCCCAGTGCATGCTGGGAAAGGCAAAGGCTGTGTTGAACCCAGAATGCACACAGAATAAGTGAGTATGGAAAATGAGCAATATATGTACTGTCATACCGATCATATTGTACCACATTGGTCCAATCAAACCCTTTTTTTGGGAAATAACCAGAGTTTGTTCCAAAAAGTAAGTGCTAGCCCTGCTCACTGAACTGTGTGAACACATTGGATGACTAAGCATTGGGCCTCTAAACCCAGGGTTTAGAGCCTCCTTAGCCCAGGGCTGAGCATAGTGTGAAAAGGGCTAAGGAGGCTCAACAGTGTATTCCAGTATCCCAGAAACCGCCTGTTTGCCCAGGCTCAGCAGACCACACTCTACTGCACTGCTGTCACTTGCACCTGTGCTACTACTGACACTTCTAATCTTTACAATGCACACAGCCATCGGAAATCTTTTCCATCCCAGAGCATGCATTTCAAAATAATAAAGTTACACACTACATCTAAACCCTGCACCTGCCCAAGCAGACAGCAGACACTTGAACATGGCAGCAGTGTGCATATCCACTTTCTAGCTACTTAGGCTAAGTTAAGTCTGCCTGGCCCTGCTGGCTTCAGGTTCAGCTGTCCAGCCATGCTCGTTTATATAAGTCATATGATTACATAGGAGCCTCATGCTCTAGGTATAAGATGAACAAAGCCAGTTGCGCCCACCGATCATCAGTGTGTTGAGGGGTAAAACCAACCACTACAACCCCCTACCTGTGTCTAAATCATAAGATCTCTACACAAAATAGAAAATACTTTTGTGGAAGGAAATAGAATATAGTGAGGGTTTCCAGCCATGGCAAATGTGCCTGTTTTACCATTATCCACCATACACATAGATATCATAACACTATATTAAGAATAAAGAAAGAAAAAAACATGGATTTCAGCTTTAAATGGCTTGTCAAGACACATATTTGTTGCTATGTGCATCTTGCTGTATGTCCTGCACCTCCATGTTTTTGCTGATCTCACCTGCTGTATACTCCAGCCATTAATGCTACTTTCTGTTTCAACACATCACTGACTCTTGATGCCTCCCTGACTGTTGATATGTATAAAAATTATGCAACTACAGATACTACCCAAGCATAATAGATAGCAAAACTAATGGTATTAAGGAGAAACAGTAAATCTTGTTCATGTTGGAATAGCTTTAACATGTTAGGCCTAAAATGATGTAACCACAGTTATTTACCACAGTTCAGGACAACACCCCATGTGAGCATTGATCACACAGTCACATCTCATAATAATCTCAGCGGCTTTGGTTCTTTGGAGGACGATCATTATGATTCATCAATAATTCAAATGCATATATTGCAGCATATTCTTGGGACTATTAGTCCATGGAGGGATAATTAAAGTCTGCATTTTCATTCTCCAGAGTAAAAAAAAAGAGCTCATGGACAAAAACATGTCACATTTGTCATCAGCTTAAGGAAAACTTTGTGGATGTTAGATACTGGTAACCATGTTTGTGTTTTTCTGCTACTCCCTGAGTTTTTGGTATAAGAGCATGTTAGCTAATAAAGTATAAATGCCTGCTTTATCCTCAGAAGACCTTTAAAAGAAATTATTTGATTAGTACAGCGTCCTGTTCGCTCATGTTATTTCAAGATGTGTGCAAGAGATAATGTAAATGAAAAATATTAAAAATAAAAATCCTCAGAGGTTGACCTAAGCCAGAAAAGAAAAAACCTACATGAAAAAGACTGTGGAAATTAAGACTTGTGGTTACACTTTCATAATACTGACTATTGCTATGGTTTTATTAAGCACACAGGCTTCTTGCTTAATAAAGAACAGATATAATTTGTGGAAAGAGATTCTTTGTTCACAGCAGCACCGGTTTACCTGAACAGCCTTTTGATACCAACAAGATAAACAAGATCATCCTGCATTAACTTATGGAACATGACTGGACAAAGTAAGTAAGGGCTTGGTGAACTATCTAGAACACTTTGGAAATCAAACATTACATTGTGTGAGCACAGTGGCTCATGCATGAAGCTGGAGGCCTGCAGCAAGGTTGTGGTTTGTGAGAGATTTTCCTTTTGTTCAAGCAAAATGTTCTCTGGCTCCGAGCCCGAGCCGCTGACAAAAGGTAGTCACTATTTGTTCAAGTGTAACCAGCACTGTAAGGAAATATGTTCAGTTCAGTGGGCACAGTTACATGGCACCAATTCTTGAAGCTACAAGGAAGATTTTATATAAAAATACACCTGTTTTATAACTTTATATATATATAAAGGTATATATATAACTTCTCATTTACCTAAATGATATTTCTGGTGTTGATGCTGGTCAATTCTCAACCCACAGGGAGAAACTAATCATAACCTTACAGTGAGAAACAAACAGAATTTTTCTTCTTGCAAAGTGCCTTGTTAAAAAAAGGACTAAATTCAAAATGATCATGATGTCTTTTTAATCCACATGTCGAACAAACAAAAAAGCATGGATGACATTTTTTCTGTATGCATTTTTAATCATTCTCTGAATCCAAATATTATAAACACATATCACAACATGAAGCAATCACCCAAAAAAAAAAAAAAAAAAAAAAAAAATGGAGAAAAAAAACAAAAAAAAAATAAAAAAAAAAAAAAAAAAAAAATTCTTGGAAAGAGCAACCAAATCCCAGTGCTTTAACGATAATAAAAATAAGGCAAAGCTGGAAGGCATAATAACTACATTATGACAACAACATAATAAAAAAGAAAATAAAAATATAATAATAATAATAATAATAATAATAACAATAATAATAATATAAAAGCTGCTTGTTATATTTTCCCCAATTTGCTGTTAAATTGTAAGATGATGATAAGTCTGGACACATTTCCTCTATGGCTGCTGGCTATAACTAGGCTGGAAACTGGAAATTAGCTGTAAGAAAAAACATCAAACAAAAATATCAGGCACAATATTGTACAGTCTGTGTTTCTGCTATTATAATCTTTCCCTTGATTTCGAAAACAAAACTGCTTAAATATTCTGAGATTGTAAATGATGTAAAGCTCTATATCCTGTCCTGTGCAGAATATTAATATTCATCAATAACCATCTACAGGCCTATAAACTATTTTAGAGCCTCTTACCACAGGTATCCCTCCTTGAATTCAGTGAATTTGTGCCGAACCATAAATGTTGCTAGAGCGTCTGCTACCTGGTGACAGATGAGTGAAGATTGAGTTTAAAAAAAAAAAAACTGAATACACACTCACTGAATGTACTAAATGTATAAAAATGAGCACTGAGAAAACTGCATGTAAGAGGAGCCTGAACTCAGCACATGAAGAAAAACAGACCTCTGATATACTGGAACACAGTGACCATGTTGTCCTACATCTGATCAATAAAATTCCATGTGTTCAGGTAAACAGTGCAAACACAGCATTGCCACTTCCCTATTATTTGCAACAATATAATCCAGCAATAACTGATAGCTTGAAGTTTTATTTAAAACTTCTGCATTTGATTGTATTACATGTTCCTCACAGTTATTCTAACGATATCTTGGTAAAAGTCACACAGCCGGGGTTCAGTTCGGCACTCACTTTTTCAGGAGCGTCCTCATGGACAGCATGACCGCACTGAGGGAGGACCTGCATCTGAAACTTCCCTGCAGACAGACAGATTATGGATTATTGAGATTGTGGACAAGGACACTAAGGACTGTGCAGTATTGCTTACAGTATATGACATCGGCTATAAACAGAAAAAAGGGGAAAAGAACAATTTAATCTGTGCTGCTCACCTTGCATCTGTCCGATTGTAAGGTCTTTGTCAAGCCTGTCCACTCCTACAGAGGGAGAAATTAATTGGATGAATGAGCGGCGTAAAGGTGCAGTCAGTGAAATAACAGCTGGAGAAAAAAGCTTTTCAAATGTCAGATTTTTCTGTAGAAGCGGGGCAGCCATGAAATCCTCCACTTTGAGAATCTAATAAATTAACAAACATGCTTTTTTGGACCCCATCAAAGCTACCTATTCTTGTTTGGTGTTTGAAAGATAGAAATAATTTGTTTGTACATTTTAAATGATGATGCAGATGTGAGAACTTGTGGTCATTTGAAAGGTCTGACCTGCGAGCAGCAGCAGTTTTGGTACAGAACAGGTGAGAAAGAGTGCAGACAGGCCCCTGAACCAGCCCTCCCAGTATTTTTCCGTCTTCGACAGCTCCACCCGCCAGGTGAAGACGCTCTCCTTCTTTATCTGTGTGGAAGAGGCATGTCAACCTTTAAATGTGCTTTTCAACCCCGATCAAAACACACACACTTTATGAGAGAGAGAGAGAGAATAAATAACCTCTTGGTCATCTTCCTTCATTCTTTTATTGTTGGATTCTTCTTCCGCTTCTTCCTCCTCTTCCTCTTCTATGATGCCTTCACCGATGCTGTGAGAGACACCTGGACTGCTGATGGGTTCCTCCCATCTGGAAACATCAGGGCGGAGGGCAGAAGGTAAAGTACAGACAGCCTGCACAGCGACACAGCATCTAATGTGCAGACTAGAAACAGAGTGGACCTACTTTTTCACCTGACCTCCCATCGACACCCGCGCGGACTCGATGTTTCGGATCTGGCCGCTCTTCACACTGAAGGGGAAGGAAAACATTGTATAAGTTTTCCCAATCATATTTATTCAAGGAGAAGAGGTATATCAATTGTTTGATGATGTTTTTACCTCCATTCAATGGCATTCTCCAGAGATTTAAAAGTCTTTGGCCGACTCCTGAGGAAATTTTGCATACTGTTCAGAGCATCCATCGCTGTGCCTGAACACAACGACAGAAACAATTGTGAGTGATGCACTACTACAATAATACAATATTTTGACTACCAGCTTCACTCAGCATCTTACAAATGACCAATTCTAATCAATCACAAGCACTTACCCTCTACAACGTCAATGACGCAAAGGCCAAGTAGGGAGGGTATGTGATTGGCTGCGGCTGTGTGGACTGCTATAGCTCCGCCCATGCTGTGTCCAATAATCATGATTGGAGGCGGGTTGTCTCCATAAAGGGCCTCCACCACTTTGCCAATATCCCTTATGTGGAAGAAGGGACAAGGCAGGATTAACTTTCTTACAGGAAATGACAATTAAATGTAAGTTTGCACATTTCTCTGATTTTTGTCAGTCCAGCAGCTCTCTAACAAAGCCAGAAACCAGGAGACTCAGATCTAAGGCTGACAAAATGCTGATCTGAGAGTCTGTATCTCTGACCAGACAGCTTACTTGGCCATTGTGTCTGCGGAGAGATCTTCAGGATTTTTCACTTTGGTGTCTCCTGCAGGTGATGAGAGAGAGAGAGAGAAAAAAAATAACATTCACAATTTGTTCCATCTAGGGCCACAAATGTGCAAAGAATAACCTGCCAGATGATACAGCACTGTGGGGACAGTTTATCGTGCGTGGGCAGGTAAAGTCCTCCAGCAAGAATTTGTGCTCATCGTGATGTCAGGGGCCGATTGAAGCCATTACTCAAGTCAGTTTCGAAAAGAAAATCTGTTTTACCAGCACCTTTCCTACTTTAATCTTAAATCTTAAATGATCTGTTTTCGACAAACCAAACTATTCTTTAGGATAGAGTATGGCGGCTGAAGCTCATTGAATTAGACTAAAGCAGAAGTCATATTTAGCAATTTTAAGTGCTATGTATTAGAATGTCAATTTTAACATATTTTAACTGGAGACACTGATTATACATTTTCCTGTAGTACACTAGCACCAAACAGAACTTAGATGGGACCTGAAAATCCCCAAATCTGACTTAATATGTGCAAATTCTGAAGAGCCACAATGCAAATGAGCATCTGAGCTTTATTATGTTGCCCTGATAATTTCATGGACGTGTATCTGAGGACATCCCCGCTCGAGAAGGCATCCCCTTGAATATTTTATATAAACTCAAAATAAACTCACTCAATTAAACATGTTGGGTGACTTACATCAAAAGGATCTCAAACAAAGAGTGACACTGCTGATGCACAGTTGGTGCTTCTATTTGACTACAGTCTTATTTGAGTAAAAATATCACCACTTGTGCAGGAGTTTTCATGTAGTGTTTTCTGACCACCTCTGATATTTACCGTGAGCTCGGAGGTCCATGGCCACGACCCTGCAGTTGATCCTGCTGCATATCACAGCCTGCAGGCAAACATACATGAAATCAGTAACCTCAATTCATATAAACACGCAGATTTGTATAGATTTTCTATTGTATTAAATGCAGTATAACTGACACAGAAAAAGTCAATAGGCTCACAGTGAACACAGCCCAGGAGAGAGCAGAGTGGCCTCCTCCATGAAGCAGGAGCAGCACAGGACCGTGGGAACCACTGCAGTAGATTCTGAAAATGTGCAGGCAGGTCAAGGAAACAGAGGCAAGTAAAAGGGCTGTGAAACAAGATGAAATTCTGCACAGACCCACAGAACAACACTTGGTCTTTCTGAATACAAACAAGGGATGAAGGGTGCGGTGTGGAAATTTGCATCTTATGTGTGAAAAAGTCATAGTTTAAGTAATTTCTTGGGGAATAATACAACTTGATTTTGTTAATCAGATTCTGCTCGATTAATAAACAGAAGAAAAAAAATTCTGTATACTGTGTCGAAGCACACATGTATAGAGAAGTGTCTAACACTGTAATAACTCACTTGTATTCAGATGATAGTACTGTGGTAAACATTTTATAGACTATAGTGCCTTCATATACTTAAAGAATGTACATAGTGATCACATTACTTTTATAAACGTCTAAATATCTAGAGAAGAGTTGCTGAGGACAAATTCTTTGTCAGCAGCTCCCTGATTCACATTCACACCTGTGGGAACAGTTCAGTACAATCATGGTCTTTTACTGTTAGAAACTGAGCAGCTGCACGAGAACAATCAGAGATGCCTTGCTCAAAGGCACCTAGATTGAAGTTGTTATGCTAAGAGAGTGCTCCTCATTCACTTTCCCTTTCAAGTTTTCCCTGCGAGTGCAGAAGCAATGACCTTTCAATCACAAGCGGGATTTTATAACCTTCAGGCGACTGTCACAGCACATTATCAATCATCAATGTTGAATTTCCTGCTGACAAACTGAGCAGAAGCAACAAGTAAGGATATGTCTTTGCCGTTTTCATTTTCCACCTCAACGTCTTCCATTGTTTGAAAGTACTGACTCCAGGGCAGCGGGGAGAAATCTCGCTTTCGCCCAGGTCTGTAAACAAGAAGACAAGCAAATGGTAAATGTATCAGTAGTTATAATCCAGCACTGCTGCATGATGACTCTTTGAGAAAGGTTAAAATGTAATCACACACTGAGCGCAATTCTGAAACCTAAGTTATCAGAACATGCTTTTGAATATTTATTAATATCTACTGAATATTTTGAGAGAGGCCCTGTATTTGTATCAGTGTTAATCTGTGACCTCTGGCCAAAACCCAAAACCCAAACCTCTGGCTTAAACCCGAGCAGTATCTTTATTAGAAATTCATTTTTAGAAAATACAGGGTTTCAACAACACCAAGAGATGTGGAGCAGACTTGTTTACGGTTTGTTTCCCTCTCACATATGGCAACTCATTTTTCTGTTCCTGTCTCAGATTTTTAACAGTCATGAAAGCAGAGTTGCTCAAATGCACAGGCCGCTGGTCATTTAGCTGACATGCAACAGACAGTCGGCTACATTCTTGAGGGTCACTTTAATACATGCAGTTTGAGTGTTTGCTCTCCGGTTATGCTAGCTCACCCTCAGTTCAGTGAGTTTGGATTATGTTTCCTTCACCTCAGTCTACGCCAGTCAAGACTACAGGGAGCTGATGATTTGACACTTGCCTCCTGCTGCTATGCATGTGTCAGTGTTCATCACAACCTTCCTTTACAAATACTGCAATATAGTATTTGAATAAACCTTTCTGGCTTTTAGGGAGAAAAGTGGGATAACAGCAGAAAATGTACAGTAAATGATAGTCATAGTCAGCAACCTTTTTGCATTTCATTTTATCAGACAAGCCAGGTGTTTAGTGCTCAATTTCTTGCATAAGGCTTAACTTAAGAGTGATTTAATGCCTGTTTTCTTTTCATGATAATTAAGACTACCTTGAGTTTTGCCCTCACTGAATGATTTGATGACATGTGGCAGTGGTAAGTTACGTAGGGGCACGTTTCAGAGTCGGATAGTACTTTAGATGACATCTTTGTGATACACCAAAATTTTAAGGCCGCTACTGTTTATCCGCAGTCCTGTCAAACATGTCACGACCCACCGGATGAGAAACACGCTGCCTCTGAGGCTGCGAGCTGCGTATCTGGCTGCTGGCCAAAGCTGCTCTCAAACAATTTCAGGGACCCCGGTTGAAATGAGAATAATTTCAGCCTAGTTGAGCTACATAAATCAAAATCAAAGACTTGTTTTATTACCTGCCATACCGCCTTGATGTAAACATACCAATAGCTAACGCAGAAACATGACCTGACAATCACATCCTCCACTACGCAGTGCCATCTGCTTCAGTGGAGACCAGCTGGGAAGGAAGGTGGCCCGACACTAGCTAGCTAACCTAAACCTGTCCACACGCACATCTATTATCGCAGCTTGGTAGATTCAGTCTTTTCGTTCGCCTTTGGGTTTATTTTGAGTGATGACAATATCAACTTTTGGCACAAAAAAGCTAACGTTTCTGGTTAACGGACACTGCAGGACGCAGTGATTGGATATTTCACTTGTGTTGTTGTGCAGGTGAATCACGGCGACTTGGCTGCTATACAATTCCGACATGACTGTTAGTAAATAGTACATTTCCATGCCTTATAACGCAGTCGATACTGAATATGACTGTTCAAACTCTGCTAATTAGCAGCAGATAGCTTTGCTCAAGTGTACATCTCACAGCTGTTTATTAAACAAACTCTAGCTAGCAGCCTATGCTAACCAATGTTAACTTTAATCTGTGTCAGCTCTTTGATTTCAGGAGATGACGTTCGTCAGGATCAGTAATATGCTCTAAAGTGCTGAATGAAGAATAATGACTGATGCTGGACATCACAGGGAACGTTAGCTAGCTAACACAGTTGAGCATGCTAATAAGATGCTAGCTAACTCACCCCATTCTCATTTTGGACCCCGACTGCAAACCACCTGCCATTGGAGGTCTGGAAGCTAACAAATTCAAATGCAACTGTTTCTCCATGTTGTCAAAAGCGGGTTAGTGTTCTGTCAAGAACTGTTTAACAGGACCTCCCCCCTCTTTCGCAGCATATGATTTTCTTCAGTCCCTGCACCGACGTTAGCCAGGCATTGGGTAAATTTCAGCTGGGTTGACGTCTGTCTGACAAGCTAATGGGTACCGCTCTTCTTCTTCTGCTGCTGCTGTAGAGTCGTTGCCTCTTCTTCTTCGTTCTTGTATTTAGGTGGTTGGTATTCATAATATGTCGCTTTACCGCCGTCTACTGCTCAGAAAGTCACGACTCATCTGAATTTAATAATGTCTATCCTCAATAAAACTCCTTCAAATAACCAAATAAACATTCTGCTACATTTTCTGTCACGATACTCTATCTCATACTTCGTGACGGACAGAGTAAACATATCCATCGTATTCATCCTAATATTTATGAAAACTTCTGTTCACCTGCTTTGTCTTTCGTCATAAATAGATGCTGAAATGCTCCGTGTATTCATTCATTTTATGTAAATGGAAAAGCACATACACCTGCATTTGCATACACCTGCTTCACGGATTGTGATCATTATTGTGGAAGAGACTGGCTGTGAATCTAGAAAGCAAAATATTACTTGGAGGAATTTGATGCCATTGCAAAGTATATTTCAGAGTATATTTTAGAGTGGAAACACACGGTTGGACCCATAAGTGTGAAAAATCTCTTTATGCACATTATTTCATATGATGACACGATATAAAGCTGTTTATTATCTGCTGAGCAAGCTGCTTCAAGACAGACTGGACAGAGGGAACAGAATTTTCCTGTTGCTCCGGTCTGTAGGAAAACCTTGACAGCAGCACCAGTTCACTTTCATATCCCTTCTCTTAGTCCCAGGGTGGCTGTAGTCTACGTTTAAACACAAATCGCTTTTGGACACCTTGTCAGTAAAATAAATACATGAATTTAAATACAGAGCAGAATTATGGATTCCCTACTCAATGACCAATGGAGAAATATTCTTCTGTGTGTTCAGTTTAACTCAATTCAGTAATCTTGTAGGAAAAATACTCATTGAAAATTAATAGTCTATAGTGTATTTTTTCTGTTTTCCTATAATGTTATTCTCTACATGAACCCATGTCACCTCTAAATGAATCCATTTAGCATGTTGATTATCCCCTTGTTCTCACTCACTTATATGCACATGATATAATCATAATATTCTTAGTGCAGGGCCTCTCTTTACATGATGTCGTATATGGATAATGATTCACTGGCACCAGTGTCAGCTTCAGCTCATAGTCTGGATCATTGTTATCATTCATGGGAAGACATCTGCAGTAACAAATGCAGCTACATAAAGAGAGAGTTACGACAGCTGAGTCCTCACTTGCAGACTTGTTAATTCGTATGGACAGTGAGGGGCAGGTTGACTGAGGACAGAAAGACGTGAAGACATGCAGGGGAGAATGAGAAAAGTTGGTTATATTCAGTTTTTACTTAAACATTTGGACAGAGAAGATGTATCAATGCCTTTCACAACCTACACATCAGTGGTAGCCAAACATTGCAGGTTACACCCTGGATGTTGCACAATAATAAAATTACTGCCAATACTATGAGTAGAAAAAGAGGAAAATACTTTTTTGCTTTTATCATGGAATATTTTCACTGAATGTGCTGTGCAATTATATTGCTGCCAATGACATTTCTGTTTCTCACATGTAAGTGCATGTGACCTTCATCCATGCTCAGACCTGAGGCTTCATGCACATGAAAAAAATGGCAGCACAAATGAACAACTCAGGCACAGCGTGTCGATCTGCATTTTGATGAGCTGCAAGAGTTACTATCTATGAAAACATGGATGGACATGCTTCTCAGAGGTTTGTGTTTTGTCACCTGCTGCAGAAAATGACTGGGATGTATCCAGACTGTGATTGAAAATGATAAGAACAGAACCTTCACTAACCAGTCATAACACTGTTCATGTTGGTTAGCCATTTGACTGAAAAACAATCACATATATCTACTGATGTTATCAACACACACATAGTGGATGACTGTCAACCAGCCTGTAAAAACAACATGAGGGATTGAGATTGAGCTGGCATAAATAAGGCAACAAACACTATATAACAATATAAAACAAGCAAATTATTTGAAACTGAGAGATAGTAGATATGCTTGTCCTTAGGTAGTAATGGCACTAACATACAGTAATTCTGTTCATTACAATCATACATAAATCAATCCTTCAGTCAAGTATCCTTGATTGTGTATTTTTAAAACTGTCCAAATAAAGTAATTAACTAACATAATTAATAATATTAGCACTGATTTATAAATGACTAACAGGGTTCCAGGAGGCACACAGAAATAAACTTTAAATGTGGTGGTAATGAACGCAATAATCACTGAAGCATCTGTGCAATGTGAAAGTCTGCATCATTAAAAAGTGTTGCTTCAGGTCAGTGATGTACTTGAAGACATCTGTTGAATGCCTCATTTTAATTTTTCTAATTTCAGTCTAAAAGACTGAAACAAAACATTTCTCTGGGCCTGTGGCTGTGTCACAGAGAAAAGGGGCAAGGTGAGTATGTGTCATATGAGTTGAAGCTTGAGAGAGTAACTTTGTTGGCAATAATAGGTAATTGTTTGAAAAATTGGGACTTCAATACCCAGAAATCATGCAGTATAACATCAGCAAACACCAACACTCATGTTTACCAGCCCCACCAGTCTGTGATGCCTTATATACCAAAGGGACAAGTGAGGCAGCTTTCTCGTGCTCACCCGCTTCATCCAGACGGTTTTTATTTCACTCTCAAGTTTCCTTGGAGAAATACAAACTGTCTTTTGAGTTTCAGACACGTCACCTGAGCAAATAGGGCAAATAAATAGGCTGCAACTTTGGTGCAACTTTAAATAAGTATCACGTAGTTTTTCCTTAGCTAGTTAACATGCAAAAACATACGAGTTTCCTTTAATATTGTAGTTCCACTTAAAACTTCAATGAAAATAAGCTAATAAGAGGCTAATTCAGCCAAAGCTAAACCAAGTAGCTGAAAGCGGAGTCATTCTTGGTATGTGGGGTCATTTGCTGTCCCACTGAAATATGTCTTCAAATATGTAAAAACATGATGATGTTGATGTGGGGATGTGTAAATCATTATTGACTGTGTAGGCTATAAATTAAGGGTAGACGTGTCATTAGTGCATTGGAGGTCTGGTGGCTGGGAATAGCGGGAGTGGTTGCTAGACACCCGAATCACTGCAGTTCTTAATAAAATATCTTGGGATGTGTCCATAACAAGCAGTGACATGCCCACTCTTATTCAACCCCCCTTCTTTCTTCAATGTCCAGGCCAGCTTTCTATGTAGCCACACACCCTGTTTTCATACCACAAGGGACTCTTACATCAGATCCTGTACTCTAGCAAACACCCAAGTTATGTCTCCTCATTTCATTATACACTTTAGCTTCTGTACTGAAATAGCACACACAAAATATAGGTAGGGAAGAGACTCAAAGTGCTTCAGTCAAAATTCAAAGAAAGTCAGATGGCTCAGATTTTTGCATTTGCAAAAGCATAAAATAAACAAAAATAGGAAAATAGTTATTAGTTAGATGAGAAATCCATCAACAGTATCTTCATTCAGCCATTGCAATAAACATATTATGGCTGTACAACCATCAGCAGCATCAGCAGCTGAGTGAGGACTTGCAGCACTCAGAGTGCAAAGAGCGAGCTGGCCAGTACTGACAGGATCCAGTCCTACCTAGATTCAGTTTCATTTTCTGCCGGTTCCCAGCGGGCTGCTGCAGTCAAGGGGAACAAGTTGTTTACTGGTGGTGCTTGGCGCTCAAAGGTTACTCGCAGTGATCTGAAGAAACTGTTTTTAGACGGGGGTCAGAAAAGTAAGTGGTGAAAGCGGCTCCATGTCTCTCCTGTAATATCGTACAGGCTGGGGGTGATTTAACCTTTACCCTCTTTTCCATTCAGTTCACAAAACCTGCTGTGCCCCTGGGATAGGCCTGTGGTCTGGGTATTGAGAATCTATTCAGATGGAACTAAAACAAAACAAAGCTAAAAATTTTAATAAATTTTAAAAAATTCCATCTTTAAATACAGCCAATATGCATTTAAGATGTATTGTGATCTGAACCGCTGCAGGGGTACATTTCTAAACCATAAGTGTTAAGAAGTGCTCATACAAATAGTTGATGTTGTTCGGGACTGATTGATTTCAAAGAAGTTTGCTTTTCAAACTTCTCCAACATGGATTGGCAATGATGTTCTGTTCTATTTAGGAGGGTGAAGTCAGAGCAAAAGAAAAAGAAAATCATTCAAATGAAAGAAAATAATTTAAAGGTAAATATAAAAGACAATATAGCCAAGCAGGGAAGATGACAGTAAAATTACAAGTCAATTTAAGTGAGGACCATGTAGACTCAACCATCAAATTTTGCGCTCCACCATGATTTTTTTTTGTCAGTTAAGTCTAAACACACACACACATACACACGCACACACACACACATCTTTGCTTAATTGTGTTACATTCTTAAGTGACATTTTTATCTCCGTCACACGCTTGAAGGCAGCAGAAATATGTTACAGAACTGGAGAAAGACTTGAGTTGTGTTTTAGAAACAGAAGACTCAGCACTGCAGTTAAGAGATCAGATTGACATTGTGACATATAACAGCAGGTGAAACTCTCGATGTTTAGGGGAGAGTGTTTTGCACAGTCAACCTCGTGACTGGCTGTGAGCTCGCCAGGGCTGTGACCCAGAGCCGCTTTGGAAAGTCACATGTATGGAGTCATGCACAGTCAGGACGCTGGCACCGCATTACCAACACACTCTCAGCGCTCCAGTTTTATATCCATAACCCTCCACCCCTTCCTTATATTGGTGTTGGCCTGAAAGATTGCATACAGATGACCTATCCACCCACCCGCCCTTGTTCATTGTATGGATTGGCTAAGAATATGGCGTTTCCCTCGCCTGGAACATTTCACAACTTTACTGCATGCAGGGGGAGGACGAGGGAATTCCTGAAACTCCTGGGATACCTTTCCAGTTTTCATTGTGAGACACTAGTGCTGAGAAAAGGCCACAGTGCAAATGCTAACCAGGCCGTCCAACACCCTGAAAACACCCTGAGAATCCAGACAG
Organism: Holocentrus rufus; assembly: GCA_900302615.1. NCBI lineage: Eukaryota > Metazoa > Chordata > Actinopteri > Holocentriformes > Holocentridae > Holocentrus > Holocentrus rufus. The sequence continues at coordinate 19,164 of OMLF01010544.1, forward strand.
GCCTCCCTGTCCGATTGGCCGTATTTACCAACCAATAGGAACAGGAGGATGACCTTTACTGGGCATGTGGACCGACGTGGGCAGCTTCTTGGAAATTAATGTGAGCTGATTTTATTACGTAATGTGAACTTGGGAAAGACAGGCCAAGAACACTGAGCACTTCATTAATTTGTTGAAATTTTAGAATTGAAGATCATAAAATTGTTTTTGTTTTTCTCAAATTCACAACAACTACTAGTATTTCTAACATTCATTTCTAATATTTTGCATTGGTTTGGTATTAGAAATTTAAGTTAAAGTCCAAGCTCTGAATCCAAAGACTTACTCAAATATAGAGTCAGTCAGCGGTCAGCTCACAGAAACAATTAATACTATGGACTCCTGACAAGCAAATAAATAACACTGCTTAAATACACTAATATGCAAAATATTGAAATAATATTCAAAGAGTAAAATAATCACACTATTAATACTTGTTGTCAAACGGCAACTGTAGGGTTTGATTAGAGTCCATAATAAGGAGATCATAATGACTCTGCTTGTTGAGTGAGCATCAACAACTGCTCAAGTGTCCGTCTGTGTCTGATGGTAAACACATGAGTTAAACATAGCTCTACAGCCATGTGCACAAGGTGCCTATAAATTAAGGAGCTTCCTCAGTGCAGGAACAGTATGCGCTCAGGACACTGAAGGGACTAACTGGCCCAAGGATTATGTATATTTATCATTGCGCTGGATTATAATTTTCTTGGGAACTACTCAGGTAAACCTGGATTACATTTACATCTGGATAGTTTTCATTTTTTATTTTTCTGTGCACATTTTCCTATAATTTTCACAGATTTTTACACTATTTCTTGTACCCTTGGGCTGGAATATAGAACATTTATGTACATAGAATGGCAGCCAGGAAAAAGGATATATTGGTTAGCCGGTGGATATAATACCTGAATTTCAATATAATGATCATAAAATTCTGATGTGATCACAACTACATGATGTATATTCTTTTTTTCTCAGGTAGTGGTGGTATGCTGGCTCTCCTAAGCAGAGTTTATGGCCCAAGACATTTCGCAGAAAAAGTGTTTGAAAACTTGTTTGCCTTCACTCACAGGTTTGTGCAACCTTCAGTATGGACACTTACTTGGACTGTGCCAGTTAAAATTGCTGATATTGTACTTAGAGCAAAAATGAATGAATGAATGAATGAATGAATGTTACCAACAGAAGAGAAACATTGAGAAGCTGTTTTCCCTTTGTGCTGCCTGTCTTTAGAGTAATGCCTTTCTTTGGTGTGTGTCCTCAGATATACATAGACTTCTAGACACTGCAGGTCCTCCAGCTGATGCACCGTTAAGAGCTGAGTTTCACACATAAACAGTCGACCAGTGGGCTTAGCAATGGTTGGCATGAAACCCACAGACGTGGCACCATCTGCTGCAACCAAATTCTTCGGTGCAGGCACTGCAGCTTGCCTTGCTGATCTGGTCACCTTTCCCCTAGATACAGCCAAAGTCAGACTGCAGGTTAGAAACACAGCGCATCAGGACGCTTGTCACATTTCAACTATGACATCTGGTCTGGGGAACATCGTTCTAACCTGCTGCAAACAGTCCTTGAATGCATCATTCTCTGTCACAGATCCAAGGAGAGTCTCAAGCGGTGCAGGGGGCCAATGTGGTGAAGTACCGGGGAGTGTTTGGCACCATCACCACCATGGTGCGAACAGAGGGACCCAGGAGCCTCTATAACGGACTGGTGGCAGGACTGCAGAGACAGATGAGCTTCGCCTCCGTCCGCATCGGTCTCTACGACTCCATGAAGCAGTTTTACACTCGAGGCTCTGAGAGTGAGTTTAGGAACCTAAGTTCTCCAATTCCTCATACTCGTGTTACAAAGTGCTTTCCCTCGCTCATTGTGATTTATAACACATGTGTTCTCCAGATGCAGGGATTGTTGTTCGGCTCATGGCGGGCTGCACCACAGGAGCCATGGCTGTGGCTTTTGCACAGCCCACAGATGTGGTCAAAGTGCGTTTCCAAGCCCAGGTGCGCCTGGCTGATGGTGGGAAGAGATACAACGGCACCATGGATGCCTACCGGACCATCGCCCGGGATGAAGGAATGCGGGGCTTGTGGAAAGGTGCATATAGATACTAATAAATAACTACTTTCCAAGATAAATTCTTAATCATTATCTTAAAATACATCACCATTTTTTTCAGCAACAGTTGTCTGCTTTCATTCTAGGTTGCATGCCCAACATCACCCGTAACGCCATTGTTAACTGTGCCGAGCTTGTGACATATGACATCATCAAAGAGCTCATCTTGAAGTATGACCTAATGACAGGTAAGATTTATGGAAACTGCCAATGCTATTTCAGTGGACGTATTGTACAAAATTAGTATCATCAATATTAAAGGTGCATTATGTAAAATTGTGAGGACTGTTTAAACTCAACTGACAAAAAAACATGGGATAATCATGTAATCTATTGCTGAGCTAGGCGACAGTGAGAACCATGTAGACTCAACCATCAAATAGCATGCTTATTCCATGTTTTTTTTTTTATCACTGGAGTCTAAAGGGACCTCACTGAAATCGACCTTCAGAAATTTTGTGCACCTTTAAATACTAACAGATACAACCTTTTATTGACGGATGTGACACTCTGTCTGTGTTTACCTACAGATAACTTGCCGTGCCACTTCACAGCCGCCTTCGGAGCAGGTTTCTGTACGACAATTGTGGCTTCTCCTGTGGACGTGGTCAAAACGCGGTACATGAACTCAGCAGCAGGCCAGTACGGCAGCGCGGTGCACTGCGCTGTCACCATGCTGACAAATGAAGGGCCCACAGCTTTCTATAAGGGGTGAGCACATGATCAGCAGCAGAAGACCAGAGTGCCCTTTACATGACCGTGACCCACCTCCAAATAATATACCTTTTTCTTGTGTTTTGCCTTCCAAACCTGCAGGTTCATGCCCTCTTTCCTGCGATTGGGATCTTGGAATATTGTAATGTTTGTGTCGTATGAGCAGATTAAACGAGGTATAACCAGAGCTCAGCAGTCCTGGGAGTCCCCGTTTTGATGGCAGTGTGACCGTCAGCACCACGGGCATCGTGCCATTAGAGTTTCATGAATCGGAAAATGAGACTAAATGGAGGCCTGAAGGGAGCTGAACAGCTGCAGGGACGATCAACACATTACCAAGGTGGCAATGAGGAAGTGGAGTCAAAGGGAAATAGTGCCTTGAAAAAGTTCACGTATTTTATTCCCATGATCTTGTTTATTTCATTTATAACCAATACGGAAAAGAATGTTTTATGTCAGAAGGAGGCAAAGGTTACAGCTGAATTCAATTGTGAATTAGTAGTGAATTCAGAACTGATTTTGTAGGCATTGTGGTGAGATCAGAATGATTTTACAAGGTCAAAGGGACATTTCATGTTTCATAAATGTAAATACTTCCTCGAAACATCCTCATTTGGATATGAAAGATAGATGTCAAATGATAATTCCATGAATTTATGCTTTATCTGTCTTGATTGCATTATAGAGTGGGACTTTGGTTAGCTGGCTTTTAGCTTTTGGAGAGTCGTATTCATGTTTACAAAACTTGCCTGAACTGTGAGATCATAGGATTAATGTGATTTATTATTTATTTTTCCTGTTTTTAGGTCGACAAATTAACCCCAACCCTTGAAATACAGTGACCACTTTTGTGTAGCACAGTATTATATTGTTTCCTCTATTTATGTAGGTTGTCTAAAAATGTTTACAGCTGTTTGTAGTGCATGTGGTTAGGGTTTTATATGCTCATTTTTATGTTTACGTGGCAGTTTGTTCATGAAAATAAAAGTATGGTTTATTGCTGGTCGATAAGTCATATAAAAATGTTGCACACAGTGATAGATAAAACCAAAATGTAGATTTGAATAAAGCATAAATTTTTCAGTTTTGTCAATTAATAAACCAAGCAATTTATCATGGCTTGTTGTATCTCATCATTACATCGGATTAGGATTTGAATGCTGCGATCAAAAGAAATAATCATTTGGGCTACTGAAGTGTTTGTGGAGCAGTAAATGGGATTACTCGATAAAATGGTACAAGCTCTTTTCAGAAAGTGGGGCGTGTTGGAAGTTAAGTGGGACATCCAGTATTCTTGTATCAGTGTGTCAGAAATAACTACAGTGCAGTTAGTAAACAACAGGGAAAAGCTTCGGGGCGAAAGCATGGGGATTGAACATGAAATTTGGATGAGACAGACGGTGTAAATGCATCTCTGGACAAACTTTCCATCCAGACAGGACTCACTTCTCACGTCTTAAAAAATTGAAGTGGGGGAAAAGTAGGTAAGCTAAAAAAAAAAAAAAAAAAAATAAAAAAAAAATACAGCTTGTTCCACTGTGAGTTTTCTGCAAGTCTGTCCCTGTGACATTGACGTCTTGCTCATAAATATAGCTGCCAAGCGAAGCGAAGATGTTTAATATTTAAGGGTGTCAGCAGCTGTATGGGAATGTTCAAAGATTAGCTATTGGTCCTCTTTATTTTTCACAGTAGTAAGGATCTATTTCAAATGATACTCAACAATTATGGCCTGTGTGTGATCATACTTGTTTTAACAAACTAATTCACTGACCTTTTGTTGTTATTTAGCCATACACATGATGAAGTTGTTCTGTGACTGTTTGCTCCTATACCAGACACCTGACACATTCTCCTTGATGTAAATGCATCAGTATCTCTAGAAAAATATCCAAAGAGAGAAAAGGTGTTGTTCTGCTGGCTGGAGCAGTGGGGTTTTGTGGGTGCACATCAGGGAAAGCATCTGTTGACACAAACAGCGCTTCTGAACATCTCAGGACATGGGAGCCTCAAGGAGGAGCTGTGGCACAGTGTCTGGAAAGAAAACTCCTTCCTTCCAAGAGATTCAGGATTAGCCCCAGGATGTTGTTGCACTGTATCTCACAGTGTTCTGCAACTGCAAATCAATTAGTTCTAATTTCAAAACTGCATTTCTGAATCTCTACAGTATGAGTGAGTTTTTCCCCGACTGACAAGTTGGAAAGAGCTCAGCTCTGCACTGCGCTTTTCAACAAATGCAGTTTTTTTTTGAAAGACTTTCGTTAGGTTATATGTTCCCAATCAGCTCTTTCCAATCCCACAGTTTCACATCTAGGTTGCTGAGATGCTCGTTTCTGTCACATGTGAAAGCAGAAAGAAGTTGTAGCTGGCTGAATTCAGAATTCAGAATATGTCAAAACTGTTATTGTCAGTTAAAATAACGCTTTCATGTTTTCTGAATTCAAGATGGTTCACTATCCAAGGTGGCTGACTTGTGGGGTCATAAACGCAGAGCCACATTTTGTGACATATACCTCACAATGTATGGGATGACCCTTAAAATATTTCGTCAATTTCTGCATATTTAACCATGAAAAAACACAAGAAAGAACACATATAAACCCAAATCAGAAACAAAAGGCTCTCATCTCACCATGCTGTCATACAGTCACATGCAAACCAAAAGGGTAAGCACACATGAACCCATATATTAATGCACAACGTGGCATGATATCCAAATAATTTATTATACTCTGCATATAATATCATAATATTTACCATATTCCATATATGATGATAATTGTAATCATAACGGTCGCGACTGTCATAAAAAGCCAACATATTGGCTTAAATATCTTAATTTGTTTATTAAGTTATTTTTAAAATAAAGTTTACTCAAAAATAAGCACTGAGATGCTGATCTCAGCTGAACAGAAAAGCATTTGACAACACTTCTCAATCTAACACAGAGAAAAGTAAACACTCAGTATATTTGCTATCCGATACTAATGCCATAAGTACATAAAACAGTGCAGGAACAACAGGTCAGATCACAAACCTTTAAACAAATGCCAGTGGTAAGATGTCAGGTCTGAACATATGGATCTAATTACATGGAGGATGTACTGCACACTGTTGTTTTTTCATCGTGACTCAGCAAAGAGTAGATTTAAACAGATGACTCACATAAAAAAAATAGGAAGTAAAAAAAAAAACTTTGCAAAAGCTTACTTTCACTATATAATCCACCTTAATGTGGCTTGTGAAATCTAATCAAAGACAACACGATATTTTTCATGTCTATTCTGATATTGTTATAGCCCAAAGGCCGAAGACAGAGGCCTGGATGCCATCAGTGTCAAGACTGTAGTCCATACTGTTCTCTTCGCAGGGCTATGAATAGACAAGATAATGTTCCAGACTGTGTTTGGAGGTTGCTGTTTTCCCTTACAAAAAAGGGACGCTCAATTGTGAGGTCAAGATAATACGGAGGTGTATAGAAGGCTAATATGTTATTTTATTTTTTCGCAGTAAAAATATTTTACAAATAACTCCACAGGTTGTTTCTATGACACAGAAGTTTTATAATAGTTCACAGGCCTGACCTGTGGCCCTGTTTATACGGCCCCACCAGCCACACAGCTGCTGTGCCATTATGTAACACCACTGTAACAGGAGTATAATAAGCACCAGCTCATTCTTCCCCACCCTACTGTGTCCTGTCCACTCATCAGTTCAGTTTCCTCTGCAAACTCATTCAATTATTTAAACAAGGAACTGTCATTGGAGAGGCATATCTTACTGACCTGAGTAACTTCTACAATTCAGTTCTGAAATACTGGCATCTACAATTGTTTTTTGGCGGATGGTTTAATTGCTGTTACCTTTGTTCCACTGCTGTGCCTTATTTAAAGTTCTTTCTGTATCTTTTTCAGAATTTGGAGCATGGTTTTAAGGCATATCGTTTTTATACATGTTTCTATGGAAAAACAAGGAAACCAATTTCCGACTGCGAGTAAATTCAGCCAGAGGGACGCCTTTAGAGAATCCTGATCTCTAATGTTCATGTCCTCAATTGTCCCTTTAAAGGTAAGACAGCTTCAAACAACATGTAACCTCAAATGCACCTAACCAAAACTTAGACTTAAATGTGTTTGTTTGGAATATGATTTCCATTCATTAGTTTGTATTATGTTTTCAAGGCTTGATACATCCAGTCCCTCCCTGCATAGAAAAGTTGTTTCTAAAACTTCTTCTTTAGTTTGTCCCCTCTGAATACACTAAACAACCGGAGGCCTAATTATTATAGTGAGGTAAGCAGAAAGGAAGCCTACTTAGGATCATGTATGACAATGATCCATGCAATGATTTGTATATGGATTAACAGCCAAAATGACATATGAGGTAATGTGATACACATGGCGCATGGCCTGTGATTCTTAAGTGGACAAAGTTTAATCACATGCAATGCATTCATTGTTGGCGATTACTATCCTAAGCATTCTCACCAAATTTCTTTTGCAGCACAACATGTTCTTGCTCCATTTTCAGATTTTGGAGCCTTGCCCCTTGCCTGAATCATTCCTCATTCAAGCCATTCTTCAATTCCTATATTCAAAAACAATCTCCTAAAGTGAGGAAAATGGTTGGATTTGGACCCGCAGACGTCCCCCCAACAGCGGCTGTGAAGTTTGTAGGTGCTGGAACTGCAGCCTGCATCGCTGACCTGCTCACCTTTCCCCTGGACACAGCCAAAGTCCGGCTGCAGGTAAGCAAACTCTATGTTGGAAAGGACAGGAGCTGCATTTGAACTGTTGTGTGTTGTCTTCTCTGTGCAAGCAAGATGTGCAGATCCCCAGCTTCCCTACTCTAATTGTTGCTTTTCTATTTGTTTTAGATTTTTCATGATGGTAAAACTGGTTGATTACAGATCAGAAATCCTAATGACCTTTATCTGTGTACTTAGGCCTTATGTTATGGCGCCCCCATTAAAACATGGCCGCCTTACTTCTTGCTTTGTTCACATGGGGACTTACTGCAACTGAGATTTTTTATTTTTTTTTGGTTTAAAATTTGTCACAGCCTTTTTTTTCCACAACGGAGTCTGACAATATGTGCCATCATGAGTGTATGTGGATACATGTGAAAATACAGAGTATAGTTGGTCATATAATTCCAGAGGGATCTTTAAAAACATCTTAAGCATTACTTATCATTTTTCTTATTTTTATTACATGCCAGCCTCAAACCTTGAAGAGGGCTCCCTTTTTAAGTGTCTTTTGAGCCTCCATGACAACTTCTCCTGCACAGATCCAGGGGGAGGCGGGACTCGCTGCAGCTGCAGTGAACGGCCCTACAGTGATGTACCGGGGAGTGTTTGGCACCATCACCACCATGGTGCGAACAGAGGGACCCAGGAGCCTCTATAACGGACTGGTGGCAGGACTGCAGAGACAGATGACCTTCGCTTCTGTCCGCATCGGTCTCTATGACTCTGTAAAGCAGTTGTACACCAAAGGCTCCGACCGTGAGTTTCTATGAACCACATTTCATTGTTTATCCAGTCCATGGTACCCCCCATCAGTCAGGTGTGACATTTCCTTCCTCTCTGGCTCAGATGTGGGCATTGGCAGTCGGCTGCTGGCGGGATGTACCACTGGTGCCATGGCAGTTGCTTTTGCTCAACCCACAGACGTGGTGAAAGTCCGCTTCCAGGCGCAGGCCCGGTCTCCTGGTCTTGCCAGACGCTACTGTAGCACCATTGATGCTTACAGGACCATTGCTAAGGAAGAAGGCATTCATGGCCTGTGGAAAGGTAGCTTGTGCTTCGGAGGAGCATGCAGGTTTATACGCAAGTCTTATCATTTCGTCTTCTCATTATTATAATTACAATGTCCAAATATGACTCTGTCTTGCAGGTACTGCACCAAATATTGCACGTAACGCAATTGTTAACTGTTCTGAACTGGTGACATACGACTTCATTAAGGACACACTTCTAAGGTCCACTCCCATGACAGGTGAAGCAATACTTTCAGTCTATAATGCATTTATCTATATGAATCATGCAAATGTGTCTGTATGCAGTGCAAAGACTGTAATTACCCTCTTCTGGAAGCTTAAAACACTCGATGACTTTCAGCATTTTCTCTGCAGATAATCTGCCCTGCCACTTTATATCAGCCTTCGGCGCAGGCTTATGCACAACAGTGATTGCCTCTCCGGTTGATGTGGTCAAGACAAGATATATGAACTCTGCCCTTGGCCAGTACAGCTGTGTCCTCAACTGTGCTGTTGCCATGGTGACCAAAGAGGGACCTCTCGCCTTTTATAAGGGGTAAGAAATGACCTGATCGAAATGGTCGTAAACAAAATATATATGGAGGCTATTACTTTGAATTGTCAATTTGAATGGGTTGCCATATTCAATCATGTCCTTAGTCGATGTTCTTACTCTCAAGGTTCATGCCGTCTTTCTTACGCCTGGGCTCCTGGAACGTGGTGATGTTTGTCACATATGAGCAGCTGAAACGGGCCATGATGGTGGCACAACACAGCTGATCATCTGCACGGTAACTGTCGCTCTCTGGCAGATGGGTGCTGCTGTATTACAGTTGTGTTGCATACTCATTTTTTACTTCTGGAACATATTTCAACTTCACTCACTTTGCTCCAAGCGTAGCAAAAGTTTTAAAATAAATTGTGTCAGTCACAGAAATGGCAGAAATGTATCTAAGTGTAACAAATAACTGCCACTTTAAATCAGGTTGTGGTTATTTAATCAGTAAGCTAGAACTTGTTTGATCTGGCGTTTCTTCTCAGCAGAGAGCTTCTGGGGGAACTGGGTGTCAAACGTGATGATGAGATCTCCTCTCTGAGAAGGATCCTGGGACAGCGGCATTCCCTCTCCAGGCACCACTTTGCTGTACGTGGGGCTGGGCGTGGTGTGACACACAAATCAGAGACAAATTAGAGACACTATCTGATTCCAAATAATATGCAAACCCCCAAAACATGATCCTGATTATGATTCCTTTTGGTTAGAGAGATGCATGGAGATCCCAATTTAAGTGTACAATTTGTGTTGCACTGTGATCATCATTTTCACTCAATTGATGTTTATCAGTATATTTAATTCTAAGTATATTTACAATTATTGTTTTTATACTATAGTAACAACAGAGTACAAATTGCTCCACTGAAACTCTATGTGACCATCTGTTGATCTTTTGTCTTTTGGATTATTCATAGTAGCTTTAAGGGTATGTGTAATTAATGCCAAATTAAAAAGACTGCAAAAACAGCAATGCGATTTCACCCGCATCTTAACCAGTACTCCCCTTTGCCTCCAACATAGCAAAATACTCACTGCACAATGTCATTGATGGGAATTTTGATTTCCCTGCCATCTAGTGTCTCGACATCCACAGAGAACCCAGTCAAGGCCTGCAAGAAAGGGAATAAACTTGAATAAAGTTAAACTACAGAAAGACTGATGATCAAACCCAGCAGAAAACATCATGGACTGGATATTCCAGATGTTTTTAACCTGACTCACCATCTCCAGAGAGATCTGAACCTTGTAGACCAGATCTGTCTTTTGTCTTACAAACCAAGGATGACTCTTCTGTCGCACTATGAACACAATGTCTGCAGGGATGCTGTTGGGTCCCTAAAATGAAAAGATAGGAAAATAATCACAAGGTAACATGCTCTGTTAGTGCTTTGGAAGGCATTGATTTGACTCATGTTGAGTAAATAATTCTCAGTTTCCATCACCACAACAATAACTGTATAAACATCCAAAACAATGACTGTTTTTTCCCCAGTGAATTTATGGATGCAGAAACAAATGATAAAACATTTTCAACCTATCAGATTAAAGTTTTAAGAAAGAAGGGGCTCACTGCAGTGATGCTTTGTGGACTTAACAACTTGAACTTGCCAAATATATCCTTTATAAACCTGTTCATTCAGCCATGGTTTTGTTATTTAACTCCAATTTTCTCCATATTGAGTTTATTCTCACAAAGTCAACAAACTGATGCAAAATGAGGGATTTAAACTCAGAAAAAAAATAGAAAAACGGTTTTGAGCCAGTTAACAATTCCCTGACGACTCACCACCTGCAATCACCTGACAATCTCTGTATTCCTTCTCACCATCCAGTAGAGGGGCCTACAAATATTTCTACTGTCACTACTAGAGATTACTACCATGACAGACTTTGCATAATGTCTGCACAACCTTTTATGATATATTTCATACTTTGCTTTCCTAACTTCCCAACACTATACTGGACAAATGCTATAAAGGACACTTACTACACCTTCCTCTACAGTTTATAGCACTTTGAGCGGCATGTGTTTTTTTATGGTGTCCCCTGGGGTAGAGCACAGACACATGAGCTACATGAGCTAAATCAGCACCCAGGACAGCGCCACACGCCAAAATAATAAGACGGATGGTGCAGAGTTAATTTTCTAACTGTAGCCCTGCAGTCCATTGGAGCTGTGACTTGGACACACCTCTGACCATTTAAAAATCAACGGTGGAGCCTCTTTATCCTACCATCTTCACACAGGTGGTGTTTGGTCAGTGGGAGATAGAGAGGCTAAATGTCAAGTCCTCTGAACAATGTCCCAATGTGTTGGATGAGGGCTTTAAGCTGCAGTCAGCACCTTTTTTTTTTTTTTTTTACACGTACAACTACGTACATGAGCACCTAAAGGTGCTCATGTACAGTCATGGATACTGATCAACATGAAAGGTGGTAAGACTGTCGTGAGATAACCACACGCAGCAAAGGAGCCCCACCTCTTTACAGCATGTGATTATTATCAATTAGAAAAATGAAAATTAGACAGGGCACCAACTGAACAGCTTAAGCCTACTCTCACACTGTACAGCTATACACATCATAACAAATTCAGGCTAACGCAAAACTATACATGAACTCCCAGTTCGAATCTACAGGTCTCCATTAAAATAAATCTTAAATTACAAGTTATATAGATGTTTTAAAATAAAGGCCACATATGGGAGAAAAACTAGCAAGGTTATGTGGCTCTTCACACCAGTCCAATTATCAGAAACTTGCTGTATCATAGATAGCTCTCCTACCTGATCCCCCTCCTTAGGGAAAGTTATCCTTGTGCCTTCATTCCATCCAGGCTTCACAACAATCGTCAGTATCTTGTCTCTGATGCTGGATGTGTATCCATCCTCATTCATAACCTATTTAACAGAGTCAAGTCAAACTTTCTTTTTATAGCACATTTCATGCACAGGCAACTCAATGTGCTTCACAAAATAAAGGGCATTACTGAAACCCTGTAATGTCAATCAGTGGACTTTTTTATATATTCTGTAACAATGGATGAAACTGATAAACAGCACTTTTGTTTTTAATATGAGATTAAAGCTGAAAGCATAGAACCATATTCATATTATTCATTAAATGAAAATTCTAATTGAATACATTTTGGGGCAGTGGAGACAAGCAGGAGAATCTGTTCTATTATTTAACTGAACATGATGCTTATGGTCTGTACAGCTGGCACTAGAAGCACAATTACACTATATATTTATATTTTATCCTGTCAGCTCACATGAGAAGTTACAACACCTCTTCGTTGGACTGCAGCTAAAATCTGTTTATTGCTAAAAGCACAAAGCTAGTGTTAATTTCTCTCGTTGAACTCCTTTAATATGTTATCATTTGACTTCAGTGTGTGATTTGCATTCTGGGGCTGTCATCTCAATTAGGGCCAGATAGTCTATACAGTATGCTCAGTGAAATACTTACAGGAATAGGAATACATATGTTTGTCCGAGCTTAACAAAATCACTTTAGGAATTGTGAAGGACATCAAATCTGTTTTGGGACTTTTAGGTTTAGGGATCTATTAATTGATCTGTCCAATCAAGACTGGTGTGATTAGAGGTATTTCTCTTACCCTACGGGATATTTTAATCTTTTTTAAGCATCCATGGTAGAGATCATCCAGGCTCAAGTAAAGGTCTCTCTCTATCGGAGAATCTTGTGTTATCACCTTTCTGCCTTGCAGGCCAGTAACTCCAACCAAAACTTCATCTCCATCCTTTGAATAGAAATCTTGATTTTAAAAAAAAGGATTAGGAGACTGTTATTAGTTTGGAATCTGAATTACCAGCATACATACATATATATTGTAACTGTGCAACTACATAGCCAAGATCTCTGTATGGCATACCTACCTGCAAATGGGTTGTCACCTCCAAAAAACTGTCTGAATGTTTTGTCTGGGTTCCCATGGTAGACGTATCCAGATGACCAAGCCCCATTTCCGCCAAACTCCGGTGGGATTCCTCCTCTCAGACCTTCCTCCCCAAACTTGTCATAGGTTGCCTTTTTTCGAGCTGTCAAAAAATGGCATTACGCAGTAGTTTGAAGTAAACACTGCCATTGCTATCTATCATGTAAAAAAAAAAAGGCTTGTCCCTGACTTTGATTATTTGATTGAAGACATTTAATTGTCGCTCTGATTAGTAGGTTGCAGTTGTGAGTGACATTAATATAAACGTTCTACAAACTACTAGGTACTTTACAACTTTACACTATGAGACCACTTACGATCGCTCAAGACATCGTATGCTTCAGCCAGCTGATGGAATTTTTCAGCGCTTCCATGGTTTTTGTTTTTGCTTGGATGATACTTCAGCGCAAGACGTCGATATCTAACAATGATTTGGAAAATTAAATGGGGTAACTGCAAAATGCTTGACAGGTGTGCACAAAGGTCAAATTACCAGCAATTACAATAACACTAATAACACTTTGTACGTTTATTTTAATGTAGGCTAGTATAGAGCGTGAATTTGTATACATAAATGTTGATATTAGCTAAGTTAGCTAAACTTACGACTTTTTGATATCTGCGTCAGTTGCGTTCCTGTTTATTTCCAGTGCTGTGTAGTAATCTATCCCCATTATGGAATTAAGGCTAAGGTTAAAAACTGATGGGAAAAAAATATGTCTGTCGCTGGATTCAATAAAAAACAAAGTTTTCAGTTGATTTGCAGACCTCCTCGCTGACAAAATAAAAACACAAAGCAGCAGTTTGGTTTAGTTGCCAAGGAACACCAAAGTGGTTGCCAGGGGTAACAGCTGCGGCTGGCGCCTCAAAGAGAGCAGCCAAGAAGAGAGTCGACAGGATGTGAGGAGGATTCAGAAGGATTGTAGTTCTGTTTGCAGTTCAGAAGTGCTACTTCACTCTGATGGTCTAAACCAATCTCAAATATTTATATTCCCCCCTCTTTCTGCGAATCTATGCTGGGTTTACATGTCTATTTGTGGCGTGACAGCTGACTGCACTCATGAATATTCATAAGGGGGCAGGGCGGGAAAAGTGACATCCACCCCCTGCTGCGCTTTGAGTGCATTCCTGACAACAGCCCCATTCATTCTCATTGTCAACTTTTGGTGACTTCGCATTGAAACCACACAAAACCCCAACCCTGAAATTTCCTTGAGTAGAGATTCCCAGGCCTGCTCACCAAATAAATAGGTGCAAAGATATATGCAACCCAAACCTGAAGTTAGCAGTTAAGATTCATCATTTTGCACATAGGACACTTGACAGCAATCACTATTAGTCAGACACTCCAGGTGACAGATCTGCCTGTCCTAGCAGCAGCAGCAGCCTGTTAATGAAAGGAGAGGCTGCTCTGAATGCTTACCAGCCCCTGGCACCCTCACACTGGTAGAAACTGAAGTGCAGTTGTGTTTCAGTGCTGCCTCTGCAAGCGCTGAGGGAGCCAGGCAGATGACAATGACTAAACAGAAACACATGCACCAGTTTCACCTTTCTTGGCAAACAAAGAGGAATAAATCATTGTAGCTTGTATTGTCTATCATTTATTTATAATTCAAACATCAAAAAAGGACATTTGAGTCAATGTATGCAGAGCTATCTCACAGCTGTCAGTAAGACACCGATGAATTCCAGCAGCAGTGACAAGTGTACTTTTATTCTTCCATTTAAAACCATTCCAGACAACGTTAAGGACTAAAGATGCAATAAAAATTGTTGGACTTTCCTCTGTTATGTACACACAAGAATTGCACTGTATTATCAGTGTCATCAAATCGGCATTGAGAGGTGTCTGATTATATGAAGGTGGTCCAGATGGATGCATATTTTATTAGCGATGTAGGTCTCATCCCCAAAGTGAAGATATTAACAGCCATAAAAAAAGACACATGAACCCAGTAGAAATAAATATTACAAGTCATTGTGGATTAAATACACATGTAGAATAATCACTAACAAAAGATCAAAGCCAAACAAACAAAAAAAGCAAAAGAAAACAAATTGTGTTTGTAAAACGTCATACCAAACTTAACTAGGTAAACCCAAAGAAAGGAAGCCCTCTACAATTAAACTTCAAAAGGCATGTCTCCATAGCTAACGTACGGTGGGTTTTGTAATGATTATGACTCTTAATATATGAAAATATTCTCCTCAAACACTAATCATCGAAGCAGAATCTTTTCCTCTATGATAGTTATAGTCTTTAGGGGGGGAAAAAGGATCTAAACAAAGTAACAAAAACAAAAGGTAATAGAAAATGGCAGCCAAGGTAAAGGTAGTTTTAACTGGACAAGTGTGGGAAGAGAGGAGGGGGAAAAAAAAGGACGGCAATGTGGATGGTGTGATGATAATGTTGCCCTTGTAGTAGGTGTCATGTTGTTGTGCTGGCACTGTTACCATGCAGTGGTGTGCGGTGGTGCGGTTTCAGCGAGTTGAGTCAGCGTCGTCATGCTGGCACACGGTGGGAGAACTACGGCTCTGCTGCTTGTTAGCAGACAGGCAGCTCCCAGCTCAAAGTCTGTTCTAAAATAGACTCTCAGCTGCCACCTCCACCTTCACTTACGCCTACGACTCAACATTGAACTCTGCTCCATGGGTTCAATTGTT
Source organism: Holocentrus rufus (assembly GCA_900302615.1). Classification (NCBI taxonomy): domain Eukaryota; kingdom Metazoa; phylum Chordata; class Actinopteri; order Holocentriformes; family Holocentridae; genus Holocentrus; species Holocentrus rufus. The sequence goes on from OMLF01010544.1 coordinate 34,979, forward strand.
TCAATGCGGCTTTGTAACCATTTCCCCATATTGTTCTCCGCGAAGTATAAAAAAAGGGACCGTTTGCTCGAAGTGAAAATAACATCATTCATTAATGAAGACTTTGCCATTTCATTGCAACAGCACAAGCTACGCTCTGACTGCAAACAAATGTACATCACATCCACAGTGTGCTCATTAAGCTTGAAGCAATATTTAACTCCACTGAAGAGCATTTTCACTTTGCAGCACATAACAAGATTTGAGTTTATGAACAACCACACCTTCAACGCACTGGCTGTTATTTTAGCCCAAAAAGCCATACACAGACAAACTGCAGCAAAGTGACTCAGATATTCCTCTATTCTCCCTCTGCCTCCCATCAGCATCTTCACCTATTTGAAATATTGATGACAAGAGCTCAGAAAAGGTGGCTGAGATCAAGCTGTGAGTGCCGTTTCCCGGTGCAGCCAAATGCCAGAGGGCGGTCGCTCATGAGTCACATCCATGTATGTGTGCTAAAATGAAAATGTTCTCCTGTAAGTGAATTATGACTTTTCAGGGCATCCTAATGAGAAAGCAGGTTTCCACAACAGCAGGATAACGGACGTAGTGTTCTCTTTCAGGCTGGGGGGGGCGACAGAGTTGGGCATACTGAAGGGTACAGTACAGAGAAAAGACGGGGTTTGAGAAGAAGCCAATGAGAGAAATGTTGAGTGATGACCAGAGACCGGCATTAGCAGGAACAGCCTCCTTCGCTGACCGGCTGTTCTGGCGGCTTCTCCAGCTTTATGTCGATCACTGAGGGAAGTAGGAGTTAAAGAACAACTCGAGGGGCCTCAAGTCTCAAATGTACATGCAAAGTTGTGTGAACATTTTGGAAAAGCTATGAAAATGGAAGATTGTAAAGTGAGGAGGGGTGATTAATTAGATGGTTGAGGCTTTAATGATCACATTATCAACTGGCATCTTAAGATTTTAACTGTCTGATGAAAAAAAAAAGTCTTCCTATGCAACACAGCACAACAGTCCTTTGGGATTTTCTGACAGCATCTGATTAGGAACTAAATAAAATCACTCTTTCCTTTAGCCTAGAGTCCCACCTCTTACTCAACAAAAGCATTTTGCTTTATCTGACTATGATTTTCATTCATACAACCTGTTAAAATTGTGAAACGACTGAATTCAGTTTAGATTCAACTATCAGTGGGCCATTGGAAAACTAGCAATTTATTGTAGATACAAACAGTCAGTGGTACATACTTGGGCTTTTGACACCTGATTAACTAATGTTTGGATGTAAACTGACAAAAACTGAGTTCATTGTGCAGCTTATCAGCTTTAATTAGAGGCAAATTTCAACCACATACCATTCACAGTCAAAGAGCTGCAGGTCTCCGTGCACATGATCTCCCACTTCAGAGTGCCAACAAAATTTGGACAGATTAAGATTACACCCTGTGAAGCATTTAATGAGCTGCGGTCCAAAAACATGGACCTGAGTTGCACTTTCAGCGCAGAAAAGGATACTGTCTTCTCTGCTCTTGTCCTGAGTGGTGTCCATGCCAGGGAGGGCGGCTGCCACACGCCGGAAAAGCTGCAGGGAAAGAGTCAGATCTAACCTGTCAGAGCATGAAATACACTCTCAACTACAGAGTTTCACTGAAATCAGGCTTACGTGCTGTTTATGGTCTAATTGTATAATTCAGCGTTCTGCTCAATTGTTTAGAGGCTTGCACAGAAGAAGGGGCCTAATGGAGTTTGTCTGCCATTGATTTGAGTTTAGCAAAGTGCGTATGGGCTGCTGCAAGGCCATATTTTTACATTTTATAACTTTGCATTGATAAAGCTTGCTTGATCAAATGCTGCATGAATTGATATCAATTTGAGGAAAAAGTAAGATGATGTATGATGATGCCTTGCATGCCCACCCTTGTCTAAATTGTTGCAAGCATCACCTACACCTAGGGTTGATCACATGCAGATTTCACAGCAACAGATTACTGAATGTGTGCCAATCAGTAAGATCAGCAATGAAACAGGGGGTGAGGAGTATCGGTTTGCAAACTCTGACCCACCATTTGAACTTTAATATCAAGATGTGGCCGATACAGATGACAATTATGGAAGGTGGGACAGAGCTTGGAAACAAATCCGCAAACCCCGCTCAGACCAGAGGAAGCCAACGTTCAAAGCACACCTTTAAGACAGGCTATCAGAGGAGAGCATGAGCACCACAAACACACGTACACACACACACGCACAAACACAAACATGCGCCCGGTCTACCTGTTTGACATTGTAGCCTGTCTTTGCACTTGTTTCAATAAACAGAACATTCATCTCTTTCGCTCTCTGTTCGCCCTCCTCTGTGGTTATCTGTCTGTGATGAGCCAGCCAGTCGGCACGCACAAACACGCAGACGCCCACGAGCACGCACACGTACCACCACAGACCGCACACACCGACAAGAAGACGACAACAACAAACAAACAAACAAAAAAAAAACAAGAGTGAATATATTGAAGTGAAGGAACGGGTCGTGCCTCTTCCTGCTGCTGCTGCCGCCTCTGCTCCGGTCCAACTGCAACCCGCTGACTCCAAGGTCACGTTACTGGGACAGATTATCAATTTACCCAATGTCTGTTTTCAATAGAGGAACAATCCACTGACCTTTAACCGGTTTAAACCGACTGGAATAAATCTTAAAGATCTTTCATTAGTATCTAACCTTCACCCGCTGATCTCTACTGGTGGTGGGTGACCTTTGGAGGCGGAGCCAAGGCAGCAGCGTGTGCAGCAAGACTAGAGAGCACGACTCAGACACACTCTTACCTGCTTTACGTTGTAGCCCGCTTTAGCGCTAGTCTCAATAAACATTACATTTAGTTCTTTGGCTTTCCTCTCACCCTCTTCAATAGATACTTGCCTGCGGTAGATAAGGGGGGGTTAAGAGATGCAAAGCAACAGAAAATAAAAACTGCATTGCACAGCTGGCTCACAAAAGACACTTTTAGATGCAATATCACGACACATCACAGCCTGTCACTTCACTTGTCAGCTCGGTCCATTAAGTCTCCATAGCTTCAAATAATGTGGGGAGGAAGAGAGGGGAGGGGAGGGGAGGGGTGGAGGTCTATTATGTAAGAAAGCTTCGTAAATCACAGCTCTGACATCCACAAAGGGCGGTGATTCTCGCTCTGAGCGCCTGCTGCCTCAGGAAGAGCGGAGGAACTCGGTATTGACCAGGCGGCAGTTAACAACCAATGACTTCATTAGTATGCTCCCACGCGGAGAGCTCGCCACGACCCCGTACAGAGGCAGAGGGGAGGAACAGACTACCTTTTGTCTGCAAGGTCTGTCTTGTTTCCCACCAACATGATGATGACATCACTTCCTCTCTCCGTTCTCACATCGTCAATCCATTTTGTGGTTTGCTGGAAGGAGTTGACGTCTGGAGCGACAAGAGGGTGGGGGGGGGGGGGG
>OMLF01010544.1:38463-49312 GCA_900302615.1 Holocentrus rufus
ACAGAGAGCGGAGGATCAGCATTCAGGAGAGGACGCATCTCAGCTGTGGAAACAGATGAGACTGAGACGGGAATAAGGAAATACAAGTAGCAGCCGTACAGACCTGGACCATGTTTGATATCTAACGTTATGTACTTTTAAAGTCCTGATTCGATGTTATGTATTTGTAATAACAGGAGTTTAAATGAAAAACAAGCTTAAACACAAAATAAAGGCATGTACTAGTCAAGCCTCTCTGAATAAGCGTTACAATTGCCCCTTCCTCACTGATCAAAGATCCATAGCAAAAACAGCATTTTTGCTGAAATGCCCAAGAGGAGATAACTTATAAAATACAAAATTCTGGATGCAAACATGTTGGTTGAGTTTAAAGGGGCAGTGCAGGCCCTTAGGAAGAGAAAATGACCATTTCATTACAGTCAAAGTGGGTGGCTAACTTCTAACTCACATACTGTTTAAACTGCATAACATCATCTGGTAAAAACAGTTGGGCTGAACAGAGCCTTCACTTACTATAATATAGTTGCTCCTAAAACAATAGAGTTAACTTGTTTGAAAAAAACACCTCGGGCTCATCCAAATGACCGTACACTGTCATGTTCTCACAGCCACACAGGAATTCTTCTCGACTTTGTGATAATTTCAGGTCTCACTTTGGTCTGGGCGAACACTGACCACCTGTTATTTACAGAGACAGCGGTATGAGAAAACCGCAACTCTCTCTGACAGTTCAAACCCTTAGGGCGAAGAAAGAATAAAATCCAAACATTTTAACTGCATCATAAAAAATTATTTGTGTGTTTCTGTGTTCTGTGATGGCCTCCTGATGCATTCTTCAGCCACCACAATCATAAAAGTTTGGTCCTTTAAGGTCGGATGATACATAAATATTCTTCTTTTGGGTGTGCTGTGCCGTACTTTCTATCAATGTCAATACTACCACGATAATAAAACATCTTTTCTCTAAAAATACAACAAGAGACATTTAGATTTTAACAAATAACTGGGGAAAAAAAACAAGAAAAGAGTAGGAGTGAAGTAATCTCAGTGAGCCTATGGATGACCTTTCTGAAATTCTTCAGAAACTATTCAAAAAGGAGGACGGTACAAATGGAGGGAGAAAGGGACACAAGCCAGGAACTGCACTCACGCGTGATGCCACACACTCTGACAGCCACAGGGGAGTCTCGTTCACAGCGCGGCATCAGACTCTGTAAAAGCCCCTCGCCAACTGTGTCCCAAAGCTCCAGTCTCACAGTTAGGCAAGAAGACGTTTGTAATAGATAGAAACAAGTGGAGCTCCAACTCAGGAGCAACAGTGAGTGTTCTCACTAATGCCTGCAATGTTAAGAAGCCTGCTTTTCTTCACGCCTAACCAGAGTTCCTATAGGACTTTTATTTTTTTATTTATTTTTTTGCCAGGCAACATAGCCGGTGAGATTTCAAGATTCTGAACACACATACTTACTGAACATATTTCAAATAGGCTAGAATAAAGTTAAGTGAGGGATAATCCATGATTAAGTGCAAAGAACCACCTGCTGAAAAGTGGAGGTTGGCCAAGTGCCTAAAAAGCCCTTTAACACACACCTTGGAGTGGATCATCCTGTTTATAACATGGTCACTTGCCAAAAACCTTAGAGTACCAGCATTCACTTTCTTTTGTTGTATGTAAATTAGTAAGCTTGTTGATCTCAGTGCAGAGCTTTTAATGTTTACATGGCTTGTTACTGTTTCAGTTTGTTGCTATGGTTACACAGGTTGGCCAAGACTGTTAAAGTCAGTGCATGTATTTAGACCAGCAATTAGACTTGAGCCGGACTTCATGTGCATAACACAGTTTTAGTGCACACTCGCAAACATATTTTCAATCGTTTAAGACAAGTTGATTTTATTGGTGATCCATGTGTTCTTCAAAAATAGCATGTAAACATGACAGGGGACAAGACAAAGACGACATGTGTCGCCAGGGGAAAAGGTCAGAGGTGTGAGTGCACGGGCCAGTCTACCTACTTGTGATGTCGTACACTACGACAGCAGCAGCAGAGTCTCGGATGTAACTTGGGATGAGGCTACGGAAACGCTCCTGTCCTGCCGTGTCCCACAGCTGCAACCTGATCTGTGGGGGGGATGGGAGGAGAAATAAAAGAGGAGGAAAAGAAAAAACAGGAAGGATGAAAGGAAAATGAGAAGAAAACCAATGTCAGAAATGAGGAAAAGAAAACTTAAAGAAAACTGAATGAAGTCACACGAATGGGGAAAGACAGAGAGAGGGGAGAGAGAAACAGAGAGAGAGAGAGACAGAGATACAGAGCAAGGAGAGCAGAGAGGTGCATGCGGGTAGTGAAGGACCACCAGAGAGAGTGAGCTGTCTGGGCCTGGGGGGAAAAAGAAAATAATCACCCTTCACTTGTCATCAACCTCTCCTGATCAAGTAAGGTGTTTAATTTCAACATGGGGATGAAGAGAATTCGATGGATGAAAAGGAAGGGAGGGAAGAAAACTTGTGTTGAGGGAAGAAACAGGCAAAGGGAGGATGGTCCAGGTGCTGTGGCAGCTAGCCCATAGTGGGAAAGCAGGGCAAACGTGTGTGTGTGTGTGTGTCTGTGTGTGCGCGCTAGAAAAAAACCTAACTGATGTCTTTAAGAAAATAGAAAATAAAACGTCAGTAACAAACATCTGAATTGCAGTTCCTTTGCATTGCTCAGTGCCAACACACAGGCCAAAGTGCATCACAGTGATAAAGAGAGCTCTACCAATCAGGAAAAGGACAAACAGTGATCTCAAAGATTGATTAAACAGCAGTAGTACAAATGATACTTACTGTTCTGTCTTCAAGGTACATGGTTTTCGACAAGAAATCTATTCCTATTGTGGCCTGAAAATGATCAACAGTGCAAGTCAGTTACCATTTGATCTTAAAGTGAACATTATTACTCAGCTACATAAAGGTTAAAAACATGTAGAGGTGCTAGTCTCACCTGATAGGTGTTGTCAAAGCTGTCATACATGAACCTGGTAATCAGTGAAGTCTTTCCCACTTAAAAAAAAAAGAAGAGGAAGAAGATAGTTAGCAAATGCACTGGTCATGCATTCATTTCAACTTCAGAAGTGAATAGGTTGCTATAGAGACCCTTCCCTCACATCAAATTCAAGACTTTTCAAGCCCTACCAGTTTTCAACACCTTTTCAAGTCTTGAATTTTTGCAATTTGATTTTCGAGACTTTTAGAAACCCTGTGCATTGATGTGTGACTAATACTGGATGTCATGGGTAGAGGTGACAATATTTGACATGCTCTACTGTCTGGAAGAGATCTTCAGCATGAAGCAAGCACCAGCACAGCTTCATAATAAGCCCCAATAAATGACAGAAATTAAAGAAATGTAAAGAAATGAAATAAAGAATCCATTCTCCTCAGTGTGTTGAGCTGAACTGTCAGCACAGTTATCCTGCAGAATCCAAAACAGCCAGTGTGGCCCTCTCTCCCCTCCTGTCTAGACACAGCTAGATGGGATGCAGGGGTTTTTGGGAGGTAGTTAATATCTGCCGAGTTACATCTAGTTACTATGGTGACTGCATCGTTTAGACACCCTCTCTTGTGTGTGTTTGCCTCATTTATGACCTTGACGGCAATATTAAGCATCGGCACATGACATGCAGAAAAAACATGTACTGCGAGATCCATCAAGCTACAAACAATAAGCAACATTAAATGACGAGCCCTAATAACAGATTGGAGCAGACAGCTTCCTCTCATAGATTTTCTGCATCAGAGACTAACACAGAGACAAAAAACAATTCCAAGATTTTGAGGGGGAGAAGTTGGAGGGTTGGAAGAATGCTGAGTGACAAGTAGGGCTGGAAACCAGGTTGCCTGCACATTTCCCTTTCAAAATTTCAGACATTTTTCAGCCAGATTTTGGTCGGTCATATGATGTGTGTTGATGGTAGATGAGCAATATGATGGTCACTCTTTAGATAGTTATTTTTATCAACAACAATCTATTATAAACATTGCAACATACGAAATGACAGAGGATAAACGACAAACTACGTAATGTCGTCACATAGCTAATTTCTGATATTTCCCAGTTCTTTTTTTCAAATTTCAAACAATTTTCTTCCAAACTTGTCAAAACCTAGAAATTAGTCGAATCAGACTCCCCTGCCTCCCAGGCCTGTGTATGACCCTTGGACAACTGAGTATAGGTTCAAAAATCGTTCTGAACCATAGTATTGATTTTCAAACACAACTTTCTGCCTATTGATTAGGTCCACAGTTCAACATTTGGGGTTTTGGGGGAGTTTCTTCTCGCTTGCTATGAGTGTTTAAATCAGAAGATGTGGTCCTATTTTGCTTGTTGTAAACTTTAGGGCCTGAAAGCCTTTTGAGACTATAAACAGTCTTCATATGGCTTCTTTGAGCAGCCTGATGGTACTCTCCAGCCTAGAAATGTTTTGCTCAGGTTAAGTTACATTATCAGTTACATTGTGAAGCAAGTGATGATGACATGGCAAGACTCTGCAACGTTCTGTTTACAAAACTAGATGAAACCAAAGCTGGCCGCAGGCTATCTGATAAACACTCTTAAAGTTAGGCTTAGCTTCATAAAGGAACGAGGATAACATTAAAGGAACACCTGCAGAAAAGTAATCACAGACAAGGCAAGGAACACCTCCATAATGATGACATATTGACTTAAACATGACAATATAATGACCATACAGTCAAATCCAAGTCTCCACAGTAGGCTTCAAATGCAGTTTATCCTCACTTAAAGGAACAGTTGACCCAATAAAGAAAATTTTGTCAGTTAAAACACTGGAGAATTTGGATGTCAATCTAACAAATATATTGCACATCTTAATTTCATTCTTCTTTAGCGTTTCAAAAAGGCAAAAAATTGCCACAAAATTAGTTCAAACAGCATAATACAAGTGTTTTGAAGCCAGCTGGCACTCTGGGTCCAATATTTACCTCATTATCAGATTTTTTTTTTCACTTCTGTTCCAACCGCACTGCAGTAGCAGGCAGATGTTGCTTTCAAATGCTGTCAGGAACAACCTTTATTGAGTTGCCTGGAACAACCCAATAAAGACCAAAACAACTAAGTGGTAAATGCAAATGAGAAAGTCAAATTTTACATACAAGATGCAAGAGGTGCATAACATCATTAAGCCAACCAAGTTATTAAAATATTTCTTACAAAGCTATGAATATTCTCCTCTTCATTCTGCTATTTCAGCTAAATATGACTTACTAAACATTAACTTTTTGGACCCACAGGGAAATCATTTGGCTTCAGAACACTTGGATTATGCTGTCTGGAGTAAATTTATGGTTATTTTTTTTCTATTTAGGAACTCTCAAGAAATGGACTCGATTTACTCCAGTTGTTTTCAAAAGGTTTAAGTGGTGCCAGTTAACTTGCTATATGTTATATTAACAGACAAACTTATAACCTGGATTTGCAGCATATTGTGGACACTGTGGGATGTGACAGCACAGTCATTATTTTCTCACATGCTTAAGTAAACCTGATGTGTGTATACTTGCACAAACTTCAGACTTTCAACTGTCATGAGGGTGGGTGGATTATGACAAAACTTTCATTTTTGGGCGAACTATTCCTTTAAACCTTACAGGTTTAACACATAGCTAACACTGAACTTCCCAGGTAAATGAATGTTTATGTATGGCTCCACATACATTATACATTTGCCTTGTACATCTAAGTAACTCCAACTTCCTAGTGTCCCCCTCCTCAATATCCACATCAGCAAGTCAATTTTGGCTGGAAAAGGGGAAATTACAAAGGAGTGCAGGAATAGGAATGCCACCGAGCAGGTTTGGTAAAAGGGAAACATCCCCTCTGCACAGATGAGCTCCCATACTTATGGCAGGCAAAATGTTTCATTATGCTCTGCAAGTGTAAGCAGCGTAATAATTTTGTGGACTTTAACCGAGGTTGACGGCATTGATCTGAATGTGACGGCAGCAGAACTAAACGAACAGCTGTCACCTGTAGCCTATTTGACTAATGGCTAATGTTATATTACTAAAGCGAAGCTACTGAAATACACTTGTGTTTTCTATCTGGAATTGATGTTCAGGACTCCTTACTAGCTAATGCGGTTCAGCACCTACCTCATACTTTGGTAACTTTTAGTAGTTTTTCCCATCATTATTTTCGTTTAACTTTTAACGTAACTCAATATAAGTTGGCCAACATAACAAACAGGTCGACTTGATATCAATAGCCTTAGTTTTGCTCACAGAAAATAACTGAGTCTCAAATGAAAGCAGTGTGGCTAAGCAGTTATTAGCAAGTTAGCATGCAGTTGCTGACGTTGTCGCAATGCTATGACTGTTCCAAGTTTAGGCATCTAGCTAGCTATGTGGTTAAGGTTAATCACTACACAAAACGAGCGTTAAATATCCGATACAGCAAAATTCAACTTCGACATCCGACTGACAACACTTAGCTTAGCATTAAACTTACCACTCTGCTCCCCAAGAAAGACCAATTTAAATTTCCTTAACGGGTTCCCGAAGTCTCCGGCCGAAGACATGACTGTATAAAACAAGCTTTGACGTTACTTTTCGTGAGCTCACTAGCTAGCCAGCTAACGCTAGCTAACCAGTTGTTGTCAAATATCAAAGGACTGGGATCCGTAGCGTTTGGTGGTTTGCCAACTGTCTGTAAAGGCAACCTGGCAGTGGATCGTTTTCTACAAACGGTCCTTTAGGCTTTCACACACTTTTGGATGACTCAATAAGTTGTGCGGATAAGTTAACGTTACTGTCACTCTTCTGACATCTCTAGCCCCGTACCTAGCCAGCCTGGGCCACTCTACTTCTTCATATGAATTCTCAAACTCACTACACCCACTGCAGGCATGCTGCTGCCCTCTATAGATCAGGAAGAATACGCACACTCGTTCTCTGAGCCACGATGATATTACTGTGGTGTAATGGCAGGGCAACGCAATGACTAATTTAACATAAAAATACATGTGTTGAATGGAATGAAAGCACCTTTAATTTTTGGTCTGACGCGCTAGCAATGTCGACACTACAGCAGGGCAGGCAGCCTTCGCAAGGTTGTATCTTAACATCCCCACAAGAGGGCGTACTCAGTCCATAAGCACGTCACACCTTCCATTATGAAAAGACAACATGACACGAAAAACGTGTTAAGTGACTCTCAAAGATGATGACATTGGTCATAAATGTATATAATAAAATTCATACACATCAAATTGTCATCAAACAGCCCCAAATATTTTTTTCTCCATTTTCCTACACATGCTCGGTGAGGGGCAGTTTACAGCTGCAGGCAGAATATTTTGATTGACATTTCTTGGTTAGAGGTTCTCCGGGCTCGTTTCCAAGGTAACGCGTGGACCATGAGCTGTGTGGATTAGCATGCTAGCAAATTCAAACAAGCCTCAGTCATTATTACAGGAAGTTGCAGTGATCACTATAAACGGTGCAATCATCAGTTATTTATTTATTTAGTTAAATCAACCCCCGTCCCCATATGCTGTATAACAGAATAATACAATCGCAGAAAAGAAAGTTCTATTATTTTGCCCACCCCAACACTGTTCCAATCCAAAATTTCCCCCATACTTTTTAATCATACAGTCTACCCATCATATTCTGGTGTCTAATTGTCCTTTGCACATAATCCCCATTTCCTGTTCTTGTTTCTATTTTCTTTGTATTTTTTCTTTGTTGTATCCTCATTTTTGCTTTTGTTGCTGGACCAATCCAGTTCCCACACAAATATCATTAAAGATTCATCTTATCTTATCTTTTTTTATCTTACCTTATCTGACTTTACCTCACCTTACCTTACCCTACCTTACCTTACCTTACTTTACCTTACGTTACCTTACCTGATGGTCTTCCGGACCGGGACACTGGGTCATCTCTTTCCACAACATCAAACTAATAGATAGTACACTGACAATTTCTTCCCCATCAGCTCTTTTTTGTTTGATTATGTAGTGTGGGAGGAACTGTACTCTATGTCCCACTGCACAGGTGTTTGAGACATCACTGCAGTATGCACATATATTTACATTAAACATATTCTGTTAAAATGCCAATTTTTTTTTTTTGCTGGCAACATTTCAATGTCTAGCTATCAGGCATTGCTCATCTTTGCTAACAAAATGACAAAGCAGATTAGAGCAGGAGTGGGCAGCTTGGCGCAGAGGTGAAAGTCGGACTTGTCATTAAGCCATGGCTCTGCTGCTTACATGCCAGCCATTGATTAAATGATTTGCATGGCATCATGCTGTAGTTTATCAGAAATATTTTCAGGACCCCTACTGTATGTCTCATCTAAATGCTCAAGACCTCCCGTTCACTGGACAGCTGCTATCCAGAAGGCCCTACAGCAAGATACTTGAGAGGCCTTTAATATTTTTTCCCTTAACTTTGACATTAAGGTTCTCTTCTTCTCTGTCCCAATGTAAACTTTCTGGCTGTCTTGCTTACTTACAGAGACATGTTCAGATAATGTTTTTCACTATTATTCTATTTTTTAAGAATAATGCTATAAATTGTTAGTAAGTTGAGGCCTGACTGAGCAAAATTATCTAGAAAGAGTAACAGAGTCAGTGGCATAATTCGATCAGTGTCAGAAGTGACTCTGTTAACGATTTACATAATAGATGTTTTCGGTGAAACAGAATTTCAAGTCATTATTTCTGTTGTATCCTGATGTGTTGTCATACAGATTTAAACCACATCCTGCAGCAGACAGAGGCTCTGAAGCACCAATGTCACAACTTACCAACAAAAGGCTGAAAACATTTTTGAATGAAAGCAGACAAAAAAAAACTTCAATTCATAGTCACTGTGCTTTTCACATCCAGAGTAGAAAGTAACATGGGGAAACATCAAACAGCGTTTTAGAAACACTTGCTTTTTTCCATGAAATAGATGGCCCAAGTGAATTCAAGTGAAAGCTATGATCCCTTATTGATTTCTCCCACTACATCCACTTTGATCTTTGATTGCTGATGAAGGAAGGAGACAGATTAAAAAGCATTTCAAGCCCTGAGGCAAGTGAGAAATGGCTCATGTGAGAATGCAACTCAATATGAGGATGGCGCTTAATGTTTTGTACACTTCCTGTGTCTTATTTGCAGCTGGAGCTCTTGCTGAAGGACTCCACTAAGCTGGGGTTGTCTCTTCCTGTGCGCATTCATTTGAATACTTTAAAGGCTATTCATCAAATATATACTCACATAATTATTTATTAATAATCACCTCTAAGTTGCACTCAAAATAATCTCCAATATAAGTCCCATAATTATTACAAGTGATTGAACATGAGTTTTTTATGATAGATACATAGTGGCACATACAGAGTATATTGTGTTTTTCTATTTATCGATCTATCTACCTATCTATCTAAGATGTATATGTTATGTACATAGCTCCTATATGTTAACAGAAAAAAGACTTTACATTTTAAATTGTAGCCCCACAGGATATATAGCCATAAGCAGGTCAGATTTTGCAGCATTGCAACTCTTGCACTAATTCACATGCAAAATTATGTGCTATTCAATACGCACATTTAGCATTACCCCACTTCGGAGCCCTAACGATTGCAGCAGTGTTACTGTAATATAAATGGTGAACATTTATGTCATCACCCATGTAACTATGGTGATTTCGTATGACTGTGCAAGTACAGTACGTGTGTTTATGCATGCTTGAGCTGGCTGTTCTAGGTCACTGATGACACACCTGCGTCCTCTCTCTCTCTCTCTCTCTCTCTCTCTCTCTCTCTCTCCATCTCTCATATGTGTCATCCAGCTCTGAACCCTCTCCTCTGAGCCCCAGCCGGCTGATGCCAGTGCTTCAGAGGCTCTATTTCTAACCCAAGCCTGGCCAAATCGACCACACTCCACCGCCTGCCTCCCCTCCCCTCTCTCCTCAACAGCACTCCTACGCCATATGTCCTTGGTAAGGGAGAGACCCCAAGTCCCCCCGCTGAAGATGCTGAACTAACACAATTCTCTTTCCCCTCGCTCACACACACACACGCACAAACAGAAGGTGTTCACACGTGCTCGTGCACATACAATGAGATAAATCAATCACTACCTCACCGTGGAGGTTGCTGCGTAAGGGCTGTGATTGTGAACTTGCTCGCCTCTCCACTAATTGCCACGGCGGAGAGCTTCGGCTGATTTGTTAAGAAATACAAGAAGCACTGTGATGTGAGGATGTTATTGATGATACCACAGCATCCCTCCCTCATTCATGAGCCTATAAACCGCTGACTAGAACATATACACAGCATATACCCATCTATTGCCATACGGAATGAAGCACAGCGCGGATTAATTGAACTTGTCACCTCCTTCACTGTACTCTGGTATGCTGGCCCAATCTCATGCCGTTACATCATTGACTTCTGCAAAACTTGACTCAGGCATCTCGACGGGAAAACCTCGCTCTGACTCACCTCTTTTAAAAAAAAAAAAACTTGTGTTCAGCGCTCCTCTCTTCTCAAGTCTTATCGCAGATAAATAAAAACACAATCTGTTTTGGGCTGCCTATATTTGTCTCCTGTGCAGATGTGTGGGCGTGTGAGAGCATGGGTTTAATGATGCTCTTTGCATATGTCTGGATCTGTGTGTGTGTGTGTGTGTGTGTGTGTGTGTTGGAGGGAGACTATCCCTATCCCATTTGCACGCCACCTTAATATTAATCTAATGAATGCAGCTTTCAATGTCACAGCAAAGTACAATACAGTGCTCATCTCTCCTGAGAGGCAGAGAGAGGGAGCAAAGAGAGGAGGGTGGGGGGGTG
>OMLF01010546.1:0-16332 GCA_900302615.1 Holocentrus rufus
GCCCTACACTGATGTATGGATGAAGGCCCCGGTGTTGCTGACGGTGGGAATGCAATGCGGCTAATCCCAGAGGAGAGCAGAGCACTGCAGAGGAGATGCTAGGCAGATCTCCCCTCATCCGTGTGACTGCTGCTGGCGGCTGGTGTGGAGAAGAAATCCGGAACTGGATCAAAAAGCGAGCCAGCCATGTTTATTTTGCGCAGGACTTTCTCACTGAGGGGAGGAACTATATAGAGATAACCGGCACCAAAGCACACAGAGACGTCTGCCGTCCTTCCTCTGCCAACACTGCGCGCCCAGGAGTGACTAGATAACAGGCACTGATCAGCAGACTAAGCAGGAAGGGGTCAGAGCATGTCACTGCGCCGGGTCTGAAGCCATATCCACTGTCAAATTTGCTTGTTTATCCTCTTTGATCCTCGTGTAATACATTGTATTGCTTTGAAGAGTCTTTTTTTCTCAAATTGAGATATCCACCCTTTCAAACACAGTGATAATTGTTGTTCCAAACTGATGGAAAGCACAAAATTAAAACCCTTGCCGTTCTTTTTAAAAGATAGTTGGCAAGTGAGGTTCCTGGGTGGCAAAATGAGAACACTTTTACAGATAAAATGCAAATAAGTGTCTAGAATATCTGATTTGAAATGATTGAAGGACTTCAGGTAATGATTTTCCCCCAAAAAGGGTAAAAATTATTTTGGACTTCCCTCACTGATGCATTGTATGTTTTTTTGTATTTTATTTTTTATGTGGTAAACTTACAAACCCTTCTGTGGCAGGAAAATAAGCACTAACCTTTGGAAGTATTAATAAAAGTAATGATCTTGACAAATTAGGTTATTGACATTTTGACACATTAGAATTTAACTTTCCAACTCTCTTTTCTCAGTTTTGCCAGACTTTGCTGTTCAAGTTCAAGTACTGATGATTTGTCAGAACAATATATTTCAGATTGCGAAATAAAATTTTATAATCAAAAAGTATCATACCTGTACCTTTACGGTCAAATGTTGAGTTGTTACTGTCATATGGTTTGCTGCTTTTTTGAGAGAGCAGGGTGAAAGCTGACAGGTATGTGTGTGCTGGAATGCACAGCTGAACCACACGTGTGGAAATGGAGTTTTTTTAGGCTATTCCTGGGACGAGGCCAATCCCCTTGTACAGCATTGGCCGACACTCAGTGACTGACAAAACATAGATCAGCGAGTGTTAAGATAATTTGAGCACTCACTTTTAACCAGTAAGAGACAAGATACCAGCAGATATGAGGTGGGGCTAGAGTGAAATAAAACTCTCCATGGGGTGTGTCCTCCAAGCTACTTTGCCTGTTGGATGCAGATGAGATGTGCTAAACGGATACTTGCTTGTCTTTCCATGACTGGTAAAGAACAAGACAGTGACTGCAGCTGGAGAACGTTTGGGCTCTGGCCTAATGACATGACGCTGGTGAGCTTCCACCGAGGAAGTATGACTCTACCCGCTTTTACCTTTATTTATTTATTTTTTTTTTTTTTTTACCTTACTACCAGCTTTTGTGGGCAGAGGACCTGCATGAATGCTTCGGACAAACCTTTTGTTCTGATGATATGACGGCCGAGCGAGATATTGCATGTGTGTCTCTGCTAAGGTCAGATTTTGTTTCGAGATGCTGTAGCTTTATTACAACATATTGTACGCTATAATGTTGTTGAGCACATCTCCTTATCACTTTTCCAGCCCAGCTATCTATCAAAAATTTGTTGGACGGAGAACTGATAAGGGCATGTGTCTGACACTTCCCATCACTGATAACTGGACACAATAAGCTGCCACTTGGATAAAGGTTCGACATATGAATCAGTGAGTGGGGTCATTAGGGCGACCGGGTTTCAACCGTCTCAAGTTTCATTTTAAACCTCAAAAACAAGACTTCACTGCTCCTCAGAGTAACATTTGTGTTCTTTTTTATGTCGTTTGTAGACATTCTCCTTGTTTTCATAGCATTTAAGTGATGTACAGTATTCTTGATTAACTGATGCTCTTTATCATATTTGTGATGCATTGTTTAGCTTTGGTTTTGGGACAAATCTGCCAATGTGTAAATAAACAAATCAGTCTGTATTTAAATGCACTAGCGAGAAATTTACTAAGCAGGCACTGTAATTCTGACATCAGCATGAAAAGTTTTCATTCCAACAGGTCCTGAGTAAATATCTAGTAAGAGCCTGGTGCCACATTGTCAAATAGCAACAGCACCACCCAGTTAATCAGGCTTGACATGAATTTACTGTTACAGTAAATCCCCCCGGGCTGCTCTCACGGGGCTTTTACTGAGATTTGATTTACATCTATCATGCAGACATGACATTTCAGTCATACACTCTCAAACATCTTTGCCTTCAGTGTAAGTATGATTAAAAGATGAATTAACAAAACCGTTTCTCAAGGGAACATGAATAAGGTGACAGAATATGTGACTAAATTGACAATAAAACATCTTTATACCTCTTTGTGCACTCGTATTGACTCTTAGAGAGTAAAGGATCACAATGGAAATGAGCTTTCAAGGTTGATTGTGTTATTTTCAAGAAATGTACTTGAAAACATCCAAGTCTGTTCAGGATATTCCGTGTTCTATTTTAATGATTGCCAAATAAAATAAATTAATTAGTTAATCAAATATAATAACATTGCAATGATCTGAAGTAAGGAATGAGTTTCATGAGGTCTGCTCCAGAGATGCAGATCGTGTTTGTTCCTCCATGTGATGATGCAGCAGTCTAACTGCCATGCTGCTGTAGCATTATTGAAACTTTTCCTCTTGTAACATTAAATAACTCTGAAGCTTTACGTTTTCAGTTATGTACAACCACACAGACACACTAACAGTCTCTTTTGGGTACCAGAAATTTAATTCAGTCATATTTATTTTAATTCATCAAATTGAAATAATGTATTGCCATATAATGAATAAAGCTAAATAAAGCTATGAAAACCCAATAACAGTGTTTCTACCATAAAATAAACTCTGTAATAGACTTTTTTTTTTTTTTTTGCTTTTTGGCAGGAAAGCTGAAACTGATCCTCAGTTAGGTTGGATCTGTGTTTCAGCTGCAGCTGCATTAGTCAACACAAGAGGGTGTTGCTGCACTGTTTTTGCAAAGCCCGTCTCTGGCTGTCAGATACAGGTGGAGTGTGTAGCGCACACACTGAGCACAGCATTGATATACCAAAGCTACAATAATGACATCCTTAAGAAGGGAGAATGCAATCAACTTAGATTAGCCAAATTTAATAGAATAGCCGCCAAATATACAAGGTCAACCAATGTTAGGCGAAGTTGATACATGAAACAGGGCAGACATTCGAAATAGGGATTATAAATCTGAGCTTCAAGCATCCTCACCTGTCAAATAAAGGACCCTTTAGCTATGTCCTGCTGATTTGTTTGCTTAGTAGTGAGTAATGGCAGCTTGGTAATCGAAGGTACCCTCTGCCACGATGTGTGAGACATCCTGTACCCTGTCCAATTTTCTTAGAATAGCTAACAGTGAGCCCAATGTAATTTACGTCAACCTCACTTGCGCTTTCAAGAACAATGTGAAAACTGTTTCTCAAAGGATTAAGTGTGGAATCATATAACATAAGGATTAACTGGAGAGAAAAAAAGAAAGATTAAATGTAATACTCTTTGTAATAGGAAAAACAATGATGCCCATGTTTATATAGAGATAATGCAGTGATACATTTACTTGCCTTGTAATACAGAAAACAACAATGCCTCTTTGAAGTCTTTCTCTGGTGAGACTGTCAGTGCTGTCATGATTATCTGCTGTTTAGGAGACAACTATGGCTGCTTTTATATCTGCATAACAGCAACCGTGATTATCATTTCGCTGTTTTATTATCTTTGAGAAAGTTATGGTACAATGTAGGAATTTTTCACAAAAAATAAGACTCACGCTGTTTATTGGCCCCAAAATAGCTCCCAAATATCCCAGTAAAGAGATAATTGAATCAAGGCAAAGATGACATAGAGCACGTGTCGAAGGCGGTGATGCTGTTCTTAAATGTCAACTTTATTATTAAAAGTCATGTGTTACATGAGGTCGCCTCCTATACGAGCAATGAAAAACATGACGTAAAAACCCATGTTTAAATCGGATTCTTTGGCTCATTCTTCCCTATTCTCCTGGTAACTATGGAAACTATCTATTATAATTGAGAACTTGATTTTTGATTTCTGGCGCACTCTCAGGTGAAATTGAAATTTTGCACATGTGGAGATTTGGTGTTTTCTGTAAACAAACTTGTTTATTGACACGGGTGTCTGTCAGCTGAGGTCAGATAGAGTTCATTTGAATAAGAGCTAGCGACAGAGAGAGGGAGAGAGAGAGAGAGAGAGAGAGAGAGAGAGAGAGAGAGAGTTTACCACGAATCAAGGGGGAAAGAAGGAATCATCTACTTCCAAAGTGTCTGTGAAACAATATGCCACTCACAACGCAACAGCATCCTCTTTTTGTATTCATACTTGTTTCTAAGAAAAGCACAGCCAAATATATGTTGCTTGGGGCTGCATGTGCATGGTACTAATTAGAGATTGACAATTTGATGACGACACGAGGAAAGGTATTGGAGGAGAGGTATTCTGCGGTCTGAGGTAGTCAATACATCCACGGCTTTCTCTTTAATTAGAAACAAAGACGAAAACCTATCACCATGACGACACAATGAAAAGATAGAGGAAAGGGAAGATGGCTTGGTGTGCATCTCACAAAGCAGAGTGGGTACTGTATATCCACATACATCAGGCTATAATTTGGGGATGCTGAACCCGTAATCTGAATCCTATGAATATCTAATGATAATTTATTTTGACATGACCTACAAATCAGCCGTGACCATGTAATGATGCATGATATCTATTTGAATAGATGGCATCTCCACTGGTCGAAAAATAGAACACTTAATGAGATGTGATTATGTTCAGGATATTCAGAGATGAAAAATGGTCTCTTCATAATTTTTTAATGAGGAAAGAAGGAGAGATCAAGCACACCTCAAATTGAGTGGGTAACACATCCCCATCATCTCTAGCTAACAGCAGACCACCCACTGATGCTTGGAGCTCCCCGCCACCATCTGCTGCCATGTGCTAAGAGTTTACCCAGGCTTCCACTCCCTCAGACGGTGTGCCACAAAACAGCCTTTTCAGACCCTCATCCGTCCATACACCAACCGGCCACAGGGGGGACAGGGTGAACAGGCAGGATCCCACTGAAACAACCCTGGGCTGGGTTCAGGATGCTCAGAGAAGAAGCCCTGCAATTAATTTTTGGAGAGCCTGCACTGTGCCTGTTGGGACCGGTTTGCATCCATGCGCCTGGTAAAGAGCTCAGCAGTTACTATGGCTTGACACATGGCAAAGCGATGGTGGTGACACTAATTACTGCGAGCTCTTATGTCAGAGCCTTACTCACAGGAGGGATGTATTACAACAGTGCTAAAGGCGTAAAGGCTGGGACGAACGGTGACAACAAAAATCAGGGTCAATTGGTATTTCGCTCCTTGGTGTAAATCCCATGCAAATGATAAGGAGGTGATACACCTGAGACCAAAACAATGAGTAAACCAATGAATTCATTCTATCAAATCATCATGGATACCACGCTATTCCATGTTACATAGAGCAATTCTGTTCCCCTTTAAAATTATTTCCCTCTAATAAATATAAAGATTTGGAGAAAGCAGTCCCAGATGCTTTGTGACTGGGGGGAAAGTGCACATTATAATAGCAGATGGTCAACCATACAATACAATACAATACAACACAACTTTATTATCTTCACATAGTGGAAAATGGTCTTTTGCTCACATTGCATAACATAAAACCACAAAACATTAAAACATGAATAGGAACACAGAAGCAAAGCAAATATGAGAATAACTAGATACTGATGACAAAAATAATGAAGATTAAAACAGAAGTACATGTAGTGAGAGCTGCCAGTGACAGCTGACAGCAGTGAATTACAATACAAATATAAATGCAATAAAAATATAAGAAACACAGCAACATGCAGTAAAAGGTGTGGATCATTGTATTGTTTAGCGTTTAAATTGTCATGAAGGATTCCTAAAAACATTTCTGGTTGCCAGTGGCACCCTGCAGCGTCTCCCTGAGCTCATCGTCTCAGACTGGGTGGATGAGGGGCGAGAGTCAGCACCAGGAATACTCTGGGCTTTGTTCCACGAGGGCTTTGTTACACAAGTGTTTTTGCCAGATTTTCTTATTTGCTGTGACTGTTCGCCACAAACCAGTTAAATAGAACAAGGCAAGAGAGGCTAGCAAGCTTCACAGACCTAAAGATGAGTCACTATGGAGGGGCACATTTTCAAAATCTTCTCCCATTGTGCCATCAGTGACTTTAAATAAAGCCCCCCCTACAATAAAGCATCCCCATGTGTGCTATTGGTCACTTTGAAACAGGCCAAGGACCACACAACCTCTCGCCTGCTTCTTCCAGATGAGACACAGCCTTTGCCATTCGCCTTATTGACCTTTCACAAGCCAAAAGCACAAATCAATTGACCTTTCCAACTGTGTTTGAAATACAGGGGAAAAGGGAACAACTCTAAATGCTGTGATGGTATCTAAATGTGGAAGCAGAGGGAGGAAAAAAAAGGGACACTACAGGGACAATACACCTGCCTTTTAGCAGCTCCCAAGTCCAAGCAGAAATCAAAGGGAGATTTTGCCTTTTACGTCATCACTCGAAACCTCTGGAAATGGCTCACTCTAAGCTTTTAAAAAATCTCTATTACGAGCATTTGATTATGGAATGGTCTGTCTTTTGTTGCCTTGTGTTTTTTTTTTCTTTTATCTCTGCTTTCTTTTACATTTTACATATTTTAGTGTCACCTGTGAGGCACAATGCAATGTTCAGTCTGAAAGGCACTTTTAAGTTTACTTACTACTTACCACATGAAAACAGGCCTGCATGTATCACTTGCAGCATGCTTTTGTTTTTGGGGGATTATACATTTGAAACTTTTGATAAACAACACTAAAACCACCTTTTACTATCAGTCTGTTGAAACTGTTTATGTGAAATTCTTAAAAAGAGGTTCTGTCATTGAGATGTGAGAAGTAACGGTTGATGACACCTTTCGCTTCACAGCCTCCTTTCAATTTAGTCAGTTTCATCAGACGTGTGAATCGTCATGCTATGTCTTACGTCACGGCGCCTTTATTAGCCGCACGGGTTGACTGAAGAAGACGTGTGTGTGTGTGTGTGCTGCAGTGGAAAACAAGCTGACGGTCTCAGAATGATGCTGATGTTGAGTCCGACACTCAGCGTCACGTTTCTTGAGGTCATTATGAGCCTGACACATTTAGGTGTTATGTGCCTCTGTGGGAAGAGCGTTAACACAAGATTGGATCACCTCCCTCCCCTTTCACGTTAACCAACTTATAAATATAGACAGTGCTGATGCCACCATCTTTCATCTTTTCCTAAAGATATGATGCAGCTCCTTCAGTGGAACAAGAATGATACATCTCGTCAAGAGGGTGCTTAAAATGACAACCGTATATTTTATATGGAACGTCATTTCAGTAAACAGCCTGTTGAAAGACACCAGAGGGAACAGAACAGAACAATATTCAAAGAGAAATTAGTCAATTCTAACAGCAATGAGTAAACAACAAAGATTTATTTACATTCATAACTTTGCCAAATGGACAGACGGTATGCTGTTAGACCAGTGACTATGTTGAATAAATGTGTTCAGGTAAATATATACTCAGTAATTATATACCAGCTTCCAATGGATAGTTGGTGCGTCATCATGAAATCCTTTCTCACACCCGTTTTTTCCTCCACTGATCAATAGCTTCTCTAATATGTTGTCTCCTTTTTATTTTAATTTTTTATCTTTGTTGCAATGCAAACAGGAAAGTAGAATTTTACGATACCTGACATTTTTCTTTGTTTAACTAATAACGTATAACAAGTAAAATAAAATATCATTTACCAAACTGATGAAAATATTCTCCTCTTCAATCTCCATTGCAGCTCAAAGTAACTCTGTATCACTTTTTGTGTTTTGCTCAAAGCAATTTTCAGGCATAACTGGTGTAATTTATGGTTGTTTTTGCCCTTTCTGCCTTTCTAAGGAAACTGTCTCCATTCAGTCTGGTTTTGGAGAAAGTGCCAGCTAGCTGGGTGTGTGTTGTACTGAAAAACAATCTTCACCAGTGTTCAAACTGACATAAAGATGAGGAGATAATGACCAAATTCGCATTATTTTCCTTTAAGACACTACATTATGTATTTGTAACTGAGTGGCTAATCCATCTATGACAAATAATTAATTTTGCTGGTTAAAATTTTTGTTACCACTAGATTGAAATAGCACATCAGTTCTGGCGTACAGGTGTGGCATTTGGGTAAAAATGTTGGCTGCTCCAAACAGGCTAAAATGAACAGACAGCTTAAGTATCAGAGACGAGCTGTTTCATAGAGTGGATGTGATCTTCCTGACAATATAATGGTGAATGATATGATCACCCGATTATTCCAGGACTGATACAATTACAAATTACAGCCACATTGTTGAGGCTTCACACTCTGCCAGACTGGACAACGTATGGACTTGTTTGTGTATTTGTTCGCCTGTAACACTTAGACTGAGGCAGTCCTCTTTCTGTTTGGGTTGAGCCCCCCAAAAAGTCAGTTTTCACACTTCAGCCACATTTCACACCAAACTGTGCCCCAGCTGGGACACAGGGTAAATACAAAGAAAGCAACACATAGAATAAACTAATTTTCACTGCGATGGCCTCATTTTACCTCTGCCAATAGAGTTGGATGGTGGTTCACTCCATTCTGTTTGTTTCTCAGTTTGTTTTTTAGCAGGATATCTCAAAACGTGATGAATGGATTTGAATAAAAGGCTTTGTGGAAAGGTTGGTCAAGGGGCAAAGAAGATCTGATTGGCCAAAGGGGAGGCAAGCCAGTGGGCATGGCTTCTTACAAAAGGCAAATAACTTCTGAACACACTTATGTAACTCCATCAAACTTTGTGTGCCTTTCAGCAAACATAAGGGGCAAACCCTACATTACTGATCCAATCAAACAAGACTGGGGCGCTGGATAGCTGCAGAGATTTCTGTTTTACCACCCTGCCAGTTTTTGCAAAACTTGGCACAGCGGTAGAAGCGATCCCCTAATGGCCAGTGAACAAATATAGCGCTTATTGGCCACGTGGTGCTGCTGAATAGTTGGCTAAAATGCTTAAAATGGCTAGAGTTTGAACAGGCAGATCTTGTGCCTTATGTCCTATCAGAAATAGGACAGTCAGTCATGAAAATGTGTGCGTCTCCCTGTGTGAAACAAGGTGGTAATGGAGCAGGGAAGAAATTATTAAGTATTAGTGAAAATCCGACATCTGTGTTTTGGCTGAGTGGAGAGGCAGTGGAACGGGCATATCTTTGGCACAGTGTTGATGGAAGTATGTGCTCTACTGAGTGCCATCTAGTTTATTTTTTACCACCATTACACTATGTGATCAAAATTTATTTGAGAACGATATATTGAGGGAAACATTTTACATGGTTTTTAAATGAATAAAATAAAATAAAATAAAATAAAATAGGTTGAGCTACAGAGCAGCATCCTTAGAGCTTAATTCAGTGTC
Organism: Holocentrus rufus; assembly: GCA_900302615.1. Classification (NCBI taxonomy): domain Eukaryota; kingdom Metazoa; phylum Chordata; class Actinopteri; order Holocentriformes; family Holocentridae; genus Holocentrus; species Holocentrus rufus. The sequence continues at coordinate 9,682 of OMLF01010546.1, forward strand.
ACGCTCAAAGGCACTTCAGCAGCATAACTGCTTCCCGGCTCAGGAGCCTGAGTCCAGGTTCTCAGGTTGACAGCCAGCCTTCCTACTCTACTCTATCTTGATGTTTTCTGTTTAATATTGCGACTGCTAAGCACCTTCTGACTTTCATCAGCTTGGAAAAGTATAGTGGAATTTGAAGACTGCTGGAAAAATGACTAATATTGGGGAGAAAATTTCTTGCACAGCAAAGCAGCGAACATATGTGGACTTGGCAGCATGACTAAAGGCAAGTCTGAAGTCTACCTCAGACTTGGCTGTGATCAGGTGTGTTAACATTTGAGAAAGTCTGTTTCAAGCCAATTGATAATAATAAGAATAAATAAATAATAAATCTCATCTACCTCTACAAAGTTTCAATTATGATCACGCCTCTTCATTTAACTTGACTTTTGATTTAATAGAATTTGCATGATGTCATTAAGGAAGAGAACATGGAAGGACTTGATTGACTAGATCAGCACTGGTTAATGATATGTTGTGTTTTCTGCTCTTTTTGCATGACTACTGGTAGTAAATTTCCAGTAGATGCATCATTTGACGACTGTTAAATTTCAAAAGTGAAAGGATGTCATCATATACGAGCCTCCAGGTGACTATTTGTGTGACAGAGATGTAATGGTGGCTAATGACAGTCACCTAACACCTAACAATTATCTAACAATAGGTGCTTGATAAGATGAGGGCTTTTTTTCTGCATGGTGATGATCAGCGTGGCAATTGACTAACATATAGTAATTGTTTTGCCCATTTCCTTTGAAGCTGATGTTTTCCAGAACAGGCTGTATCGTCAGCATGCTCGTTGTGCGTATTCTCCGGGTGGTCTTGGCTGCATGTGTGATGTTATGTGGTGGTCATCTCCCCTCAGAGACGTGATCAGAGTGCTGCATCTCTCTAATGATGCTACTCTGGGCTGACTCACCTCCCAGCTGACAGACAGTGCTTTATTAGTTTCTTCAGGATAAACATCTGCCGTTTTCGCCCCTCCAAAGCCACATCTCAAGGGTCACTGACGACACCTTCCTTTATTTGGTTTATTTATAAACCCTGTCCCAGTGCTTCGCTGAGCCTCTGCGCAGTCTGCACACCTGGCTGTGCATGGCTGATCACACTGATTGAACCAGACTGGCAACCTCTACTAACAATAAGCACTCAGCCACAGTGCACCTCAAAAACCTCATCTTTGTTTCCAGTGTCTTCATTCCAAATCTCATCTGTGTCCTATGTGTCAAATGTCAGGTGGCATTTCTAACTTCTGAGATAAAGGTTCTCTAAACAACCTCTGAAAAGAAATCCTTCATCACTGAGATACTGACAGTTTCTCAGCAAAATTCTTACTTGCAGTGACCAAAAACATAACATGCATACAATAACAGTGCATCACACATTAATTTAAACCAGAAAATATTGGTGTTAATTTGTCTTTGTTTACAAAATAGAAACATTTCAGAGGATATTACAAATTTTACATATTTCACAATTAAAATTAGAGAACAGTAATAGCAAGTTAGTTTTGTGATTCAAAAGTTGTGTAAACAGTACAACCTAAAATACCTCAAAGTTCTACAATGACAAATTAACCTGCAATGTTATTAGAAAGAAAAAAAAAACACAGGAAGCAGAGAAAACTGCTGTCCTACTGTATCTGCAAATTCACCGGTTGTTTTTGTTTTTTTTCTTTTGGATGGCCCCATTCAGTTACATCAAAAATCCCCTGTGGGCTGTGCTGTGTAGTTTGCTGTCCTGGATTGGGAATCACATTTATCATTGTTAAAAATGCAGAGACACGACATTGTGGGTGTAAAAAGTTTATTATGTTGAGTAGTTTTTATATAAAGAACCTGAATATACTCATAAGGTAAATGGCTGATAATAATTGTCAATCAGTTTGACTTGTGTTTAGCATCTTAGGGGTCAAAGAAGCAAATACACACATTATGTATTTGTGATGTGAGATACAGGTCATCCCCACCTCTACTTTTTTCTGCCATTATCCATCATACACCATCTATAAAAGCTGAAATGTCAGAAAAAAAACTATGTTTAAAAATCCTAGACCTTTGCAGGAGAGGGAAACTGTCACTTCAGACGGTACAGTCATGGAATGATATTCATGTAATGGACATGGCAGCATGAATACAGCCAACTCTGAAATTTACAACCACATGAATGTATGAGAAATATCACCATCAGTTGTAGCAGTAGGTATGAACTGGATCACCCCGGTAAACTGATGTACCTGGGAATGAAAGCAGTGATTTTGTTAAAATGAGGGGAGTTGTAAATATGGATGGCATAATCACAGAGTGAGTTGCTCACAATTAGGAACTATAACCTGCTGCTTTTGCTGACTAGTTTGCACGGGGACTGTTTCAGCGGAGGCATTTGGGCTTTAAAGGAGCAATTAAATCAATAGCATCAGTAAGGCCAGCGGGAGACGGGGGAAACTCAGCATGGCTACTTACATATTTATTTAGGGCACATCCCCTCCATCTGTGCCTGTATCAACAGTGACACTATCAGCACATCTTCATGCGAGTGTTGAGGTGCGACACAAAAATGATACTAAACTGATATTTGGGCTTTTTTTGTGATACATGAAAACTACAACATAAAGTACAACAAACTTCATGTACTTAGAGGCATTTAGCTGATGTTATGACACAAGTGCCATGGTAAAACTTAATTTCCTAAACTGCCATTATTGCAATCAACTCACTGCAAGCAGCACAAAGGTCAAAAACACAGAACCCAGCAACTTTCTACTGCAGAAAGAACCAAATGGGAGCAAGCAGGGTTTGATAAATTGCAGGTCAGTTCGGAACTGTGTCGTCGCAGTGCAACTGCTGTGCATGTAATTGATTTCACAGTGATGACCCAAAATCCTCTTCCTGGATATCTTATCAGTGCATATATTCACAGGGCATGGATGACCCCAGATGGCCGTGGTCACAGATCAGTAAACAATTTCAAACCAAAAAGCTCTTAGGGAACTATACCGGATCAGTCATTATCACGAAAAGATTGGATATTCATGAAGTTCATGTGTGTGCGTGTGTGTGTGTGTGTGTGTGTGTGGGTGTGTGTGCATGGGGAGGAATAGCCGGTGTTATCAGGCTGTTGCAGATAATTGACAAAGCTGCCGCAGACATTTTGAATCAATGGGAATCAAAGGAAAGGCAGGTCGCAAATAAATGACTGCGTTTTATCTTCTGTTTTCAAAAATACCTTAATTGTGGGAGCATCATTTCCCTGGAAACAGCATCTTGTCTCATATGAATCATACCTTTTGCCCATGATATCACAGCCCTTGCAGATTATGCTCTGCAGCCATTTTGCCTCGGTGCACTTGGACAATCAAATGCATGGTAAACCCTTTGATCAGTGCTAATGTAATCAGGATCCCACTCCATACAATGTGTCCCACTGAATAGAGCAGGGGCTGAGGACCTTACACAACAAATCTGTTTCAAAAGGAGACAAATATGACGATCAAATACAAGAAAAATCACATCTTCAATTATGTATACAGTAATTTTCCGCAAAGTATCATCATATTCATGCTGCCAAAAATGGGATACATTAATTAAAAAATCTAGAATTTATTATAGATCGATGACACTGTTGCATACACACATAAACACACACACACACACACACACACATACACACACACACGCACACGCACACTCCCCAAACTGCATATTAGGAGGAGGCACAACAAGACAAATGATAATAATGATGAGTCACCTCATTGTGATACTGACACAATTGTGCCACAGAAAATATCACAGTGCTCTGTTAACCTCGGATGTCTCCAACTCGATGGGATGTGTGCCAGAAGAAGAGTGGCTTAAGGAAGTGTGTGCTGACTGGGATTCCCTGAGAAGACCAGGATAATTTAGATAAAACAACATTGAAAATTTAAATTTAGTCCAACTTTGAGAACATACAATTACCAATAATTCAATACAAAGAAATGAATTGCATTTTAAAGACCCATAGAAATAAAAATGATTACAATGAGGACAAAGTGATGTAGAAGGACATGATTTTAGTGCAAGGCACTCCATACAGGAGCTTCCTTTTAAATTTCCCCTTGAAGCCAATTCAAAGGTCAGAAGCAAAGGGTTGGGCCGACACATTCCCTGTCTGACCTCCTCTGAATGAGGCTCTGCCCTACCTTAATTCTATACCGCCGCTTTCTCCTTATCCAGAGAGTGGTGCTTTTGAAAAATCCTTCAAACCAAACCCTGGAATCATTCAAAATACTACAGAAGAAACTCTCCTCTAAGTCTGAGATAGTGCCAAGAGACTGTTCTTTCTAGCGCTCTGTCTCTCTGAGCGTGGAGCCAAACAAAACTGATTCTTTTCCCACACAAATGCCATTCGAATATTAACATATTTGAAAAGGCCTACTCCAGTTCATCCTCAGGTCTGCTTAAATCTCCGTGAAGGCTGAGTTGTAAAAAAAAAAAAAAAAAAAAAATACAACTTATTTAAGAAGCATGAAGCACATCTAAAATAGTCTTCATGGCGCTTCTCCACATCTAAGTGTTTTTGCATCAGAGTGATTGTGCCCCTTTCTGTGCAGTAATCACTGGCTGTCAACACCAAAGGTGTTTTGAAGAACAAACAAGGCCGCAGCGTATAGATTTCCCCTCGTCAGTCTCCTCGTCATGGAGTCGGACAAAATCAGGAATAAATGCTCTTTCAGTGCCACGCAATATCAGAATGTCATTAAATGCCAATCACTCTACTGAAGGGTTAGAAGATGCAGCAGAAATTATTATAATAGCATAGGCATTCTTTCCCTTAACAGCCACAATGACCAGTATTAAAAATAAATGCGAAACTTTTCCAAGCTACAATAAGAGACAGTAAAATATAAAATATAAACCAAGACCTGGTCTAGCTGATTCCAAGTCAAGATAATTTCCTCTGTGTCTACCTGCCATCTCTACTGAACCCAGCCTCATATGATAATTACATGCACCCGTTCAACCGCTGATCAAAGATTTAAAGTGCCGGGCTAAAATAATAACATCTATTGTGAAGCTGCATCAATTTTACAATGTCTGGCTTACTAATGGATAGTGTAGGCAGGAGCAGAATCTGAACTGAAGCAGATGAACTCATCAGAAACCGCAATATGTGTGTAATTACTGAGGGTGTAAATCTTTGGTTTAAACATAGATTCAGTTCAGTTCACAATTAATGTTGTAAGACAAATGAAATCTTTTTTGGAACAATTAAATTTGAATTGATTTTGTAAACCACAGTTTGAGTCAACGGCTTGATTCAGGATTGTCCATTAATAAACATGTGCAATAATGTAAAACTGACAGTCTTCTTCTGAAATGTGAAAAAACAGATAACTTACTAAAATTACTTTAATGTTCTTCTTAAAAAATAGAGAAAAGAAAACGAACAATTATAGAAACAATTGCAAGAACTGTGAATGAATTGAGTCAAAGTATTTCATATTCAGGCTGAAGTCAAATCTATGAGGGACTGCATACTCTGTGGTGCATGTAAGAGGTTTACATTTCAGTGGTGTATGTGTGAACATTTCAATAATGAATGTGTGAACTTATTATATTTTAGTAGTGTTTTTGAGAATATTGCAGTGGTTAATATGAAAGGTTTTACTAGTGTGGGTGAGTGTGTGTAAAGATTTTCAGTTACAACAGTATAAGTTAGTGGTTCAGTCAGGAATGTGAGACGTTTTCAGGACAGTGTGTGTGAGTGTTTCAGTAGTTCAAATGAGTGGTTCATACGATGCATGTATGTAAGAGGTAAAGTAGTTGTATGTGCAAGCCAAGTTTTGAATTTTGTCCCTAGTGGCCCCTCGTACAGAGTGATTCATTCTGTTCCTTTTAGTTGAATCGACAAAATTTGTAATCCATGCATCGATGCAATCAATGAATTATTACACCCTATAGTAATTACTAACTTTTAATGACATTTCTATGATGTGTTGTTTAATTACATTGTAGTTTCCAGGTGTACTCATGCCTTTAAGGCGATTGTCGAATAATGTTACAAACATACAGAGTAAATGGTTCTATTCTGGTTTGATCGAATCCCAGGCCGCCACGTCTCCTCGGAGAGGTGATCTCCCTCTGGGATGTGGAGTGCTGTGAGGCAAAGATAACTGGTTCTTATCTCGATCTGCTCAGTCAGGTATGAGAGCTCCTGGCCCAGGGGAACACTTGCAGGGATCTCAATCCTCGGCCTTGTGAGCACACTGGGAACTCAGTGGAAACCAGAATGTGGATGAAATGCTTTTACTTTCCCAGAGCTCTGCGTGTTTTTATTATACTCATTATCTTCGGCACACATACATGCTGAGCATTTTGTCTAACAAGATAGCAGTTAAATAACCTTGCTGGTGTATTATTGTCCTGCCTCTGTTTATCAAAATCAGACAGGAGTAAGGATTAAAAACTGGGAACGCTGCATCTCAAGCTGAGAGAGCCCTCGCTCTGTCTGCCTCCTGTTGGAATCTCTGATATCAGTCCTGCCTGTTCCTGCTTGCGTAAACAGCAGGACACAAACACAGGCAGTTCAGCCTATCATGTCACTTGAACCATTAAGGCTACAAGGAAGAGG
>OMLF01010546.1:16352-30084 GCA_900302615.1 Holocentrus rufus
GGAGAGAGAGAGTGGGAGAGAGAGAGAGAGAGAGAGAGAGAGAGGGAGATAGAGAGAGAGAGAGAGAGAGAGAGAGAGAGAGAGAGAGAGAGAGCACATGACAAAAGCAGATGATGCTATGGCCTCTATGATGGGATGTGCACTTATTATGTGCAATCAGGTAAAACACACACACACACACAAAATTAAAAGGAAGTAATCTTAAAAAAGGGCTATCTGTATCAGTGCTAGTCAATTGAGTGGTCATTTCATACCATTAATACAGAATTTTTTTTGTAATTTTTTTATCTATCATACAACTTTTGGTATTCCCAGGACATTTCTATGGAGCTGTAATGCACATACTATGATTGCTCTCATTGTATGGTCCCATGTCCCCTTTCTTATAGCACCCAGCAATAATTACTGACTTTTATTTATCCTCTTGTACCTGCCAGCACTGCCCACCCCCTAACACGGCTGATTAGACCCAGCTGCAACACGCTTTCTCTCCTTGCCTTCTTCCACTTGCCACATTCTCCTATCAGGAACCCGAAGAACAATCAGCTCTCCTCACAAAAGATCCATTCACCAGCCTTTTATTGTTGGAGCAGGATTATGGCTGATTCAACACCTACCTAAAATGTTCAGAGGAGATATATAAAAGCATTCAACCTGCTATAGGTTGATATTAGCATTGATTTGCTGGCTCAATAATTAATCATGGATCTAGCCGCTGGAGCAGGATTGAATCATAAATTAAAAGGTGACAGGAAGCCTGTCTTGCAGCAATCTTTATGAAGCTGCAGGTCTATTGTTAGTTCTGTCACCTCCAGAGCGACTCATTTTGCAGAGGCCAGGCTGATCCTGCTTGGTCCTGTCATGTCCGATTCTGCAGATGAGCCCTGACATCCTAAAGGATAGACGGGAGTGATTTGACGTCACCGCCAACAACAGACACAGAAAAAGATTGTTTCCCACCTTGTGCTGCAGAGGAGGTGTATTTTGGTCAGAGTGTCTCATGGTGTCAAAGACGTCACAGTCTCATGGGTGTGAACCGCAAGCAGAACGAAGCTCTCTAACTCACTGTCAGAACATCCACTTATCCACACTGATGTGCCCACATATTGAGCCGTACCGTACCCTCTGACAGATACACATGATGATGAACGTGATGAATTTACAGTGCTTCAAAACAAAAACACCATTCAAGGCATGATTTATTCCTAATCAAATCTCAATTTGTCTCAGATCTTATATATATGTATCATTATTAATTTATTAAATCTACAGGTGATACTGTTATTAATAATGATATAAAACAATATATAGTACATGCTGTTATTTTGTGATATAGTTGGTATTGAGGAATAAAGGTAAGTAATCCAAATGTTAATGAAAGGATAGCCTTATGTATGTATGTATGTATGCAGTTAGACAGAAAGAGACAACAATGGGTGGAGTTATGTTTTTTTTCTCTGTTGACAGAGCTTTATTGGGCAACTTATTTGATAGCAGGGAGAGAAATTCCAGGGATCCCATGTTCACTCAATGGGGTGCAGACACATTGGAAAGCTTTTTATTTAGTGGTGTGAACAGGGGTGTGACAGGTCTTACCAAAACATCAATTTTGCCATTAATTACTTGTGTAGCTGTTGAGGCAGCTATAAAGAATCCAAAACTCTGAAAACGACCAAAGAGAAACCGCTGAAACTGAAAACACCGGCCGATACACACACATACACACACATACACATACACACACGCACACCAGCGCTTTGGTTAGATATTGGTAGCAAAATTCTTAATGATGTTAACAATACTGTCATCTGAGGATATATCTTGACTATCTGAATACTGACAGGCCACTAAGATGCCGCCTCCTCCAATATCCAATTAAAGGCTCCACAACACCTCCCAATAAGTGGAGTGTAGAGTTGATAAGCAACCAATTCTGAAGCTTTGAGCCCCCTGCTTCATTAGGAAGATGTTGAACTAAAACAGAAAATTCAACACGGAGGACATCAAAGTGCCCACTCTGCAAAACGAATAACAAACTCCTTATTAGATATTCACCAATCTCCTAGGATACGGCCGCCACACACAATAATCACCCCGCAAAAATTGTTGCCTGTATAATGCTCTTGAATAATGCTCTACTCAATTACTGCTTGCCAGAAGGGCAGGTGTTGGTTTGCACTGTGAGATGTGAAAGAACAGAGGGAGTGATAAAGGAGAGGGAAGGAGAGGAGGAGTGGAACCATTTCAAGACTTCAAGTATGAGAAAGTAGCACTTCTCAATATGAAAAGATCAAAGCGTCTGAAAATGTGTTATACTTCACGGGACATAATCATGAGTGGAAGAGGAAAATCATTCCCAACATATGTGAGGGGTGGCAGGTTTTTAAGCTGCACTGGAGGCATTTCCTAAATCTGCCGAGGTAGGAAGGATGCATCGAGCCGGTCTGGTGCAAAGCTGCAGCAGGGTTCGTGCCAGTTCATTGCTGTCACAACCCACACATTCACTTGATACAATCGCACAGACACCAAATGCCATGAGAATGTCAGACTCACTTTTTAAAGAGACAACTAGCTCAGAGGAACAAACACAAACAACGCCACAGCAACAGAGGCTGTATTCTGGAAAAAAAGAAAAAAAAAATCAACCCCTCCATCGAGATGTAAATGGTGTTGTCAAGACGGAGGTGATGAGTGGAATAAAAGGAGATCTCCCCTCAAAGCTAATTGCAGAAAAACAGCTCACGTGGACTTTTCTGTATCCGCCGCCTTTTACATCTTTTCCTTGCAACACCGGCAGATGAGCAGATTTATTTCAACGGAGAGATCCCTATCAGTTTTATGACAGGGCGTCTGAGCTGAATTCAAATTCCTGTGGACACAGTTTTCTCATACTGATCTCAGCTGATTGTGTACCATCAAAGCATCATGTTTAACTGCTGAATTCGTCACCTTCATAGACAATGCAATCTTCTATTTAACTCTTCAATCCTTTACTGTTCAAAGAACCTGCAGCTCTCAATTTGTATAAATTAATTTCCTTAGTATTCTATCCGTGTTCAGTGTTAATTATGAATTACTGTATGCCTAAAACCAATCTGAGAAATGCAGCCATTCAACAAACAAGTAAGTACTCAGGTTAGCATGAGCTAATGTTCCCAAAAGGTTGTTGGTGTGGACAGTGTTGATTTCCTCTCTATCCTCTGAGGAGTCAGTGAGGCCAGACACTCAGCTTTTAAAGATTTTAAAAGTAGACATGGTTGGTAACTTAAGGTCTGCTACCTGGATAACCAATTTTAGGTTTCATATGGCTCAGGTTTTCATCTCACTCTGAATCGATTTCCATTTTCATTAAATATTCCACTCACTTTCTATTTTTTTTTGAAAGGTTGACAGCGTGGATTAAAGATAGATACTGTACTTTCTGTTTAGGAGACAAATTCTGATTTTAATTACTGTTCTGTAGGTTACATAGAACTTTTACATTTTCCTTGTTAGGATCCATAAATAGACCTGCCGCTACATTAGTCTGTTGAGTAAAATCTCACAATGCAGAGGGAAGAAAAAGGTTATTTTTAGAAAGAGGAAGAGAAGCAGGTGCGATGTAAGATATCTGAAAATGGAAACTGCTCCCATGGGTGACAGAGCTTATTCTCTCCCCTTTAATTATTTATTTTCCCTTTAATATACCGCCGACGACAGCATCACCGGGGCAAAGATCTTGCTGTATGAGGGCTGCTGACATCCCTGTGGTTCCCCCGCTAATGAACGTGTCTAAACCAGTGAGTTTAGGGATATGGCTTTGGCCTTCATCCTGATCCCTAGCCCATAATCTCCCTCTTGGTAGGGACCATCAGATGCTTACTGATGCTTATTATTCTACATTGTATACTTTTTAGTTATATGTTTGCACAATCTCATTTTTCTACAAACAAGACTTTTGGAAAAATGCTGCTTCCTTATTTATACTATGCTTATTGCCTTATGCCTATGCTTATTGACAACACATTAAGGGCTGCACTCATCTCAATTTTAACCATTTCATACATGCATTAACCTTGGATTATTTTTGACCACATTAAATCAGATGAACACAGTGATAATTTCATATGGATACACACCCCACAATCTAATATCACTCTTGAACAGGAGGTACATGCTCTTCTGAGTAGGTGACTATGCACGGTTTTATAAACCACCTTCTCCATGTGCCTTGTAAACAACATGTCCCTGGAGTCTGAGAGGCAATCACAGGTGAGAAATCACAGCCAGCATTGACGAATGGAGTCCTGAGACATCAAATAAGTGTTTGGATGGGTAATAAAGTGATTAGTCTCGGTCTCAGAGGAACAGAGCCAGGGTCAAAGGACTAATGATCAAATGTGCTGGTGGGGTACTTGCGCAAATGAAAAAAAAAAAAAGAAAAAAAAAAAGAAAACATCGCAATGTATTTGAGGAAATGCCATAAGAGCCCTCCCAGTCCTTAGTGGAATGTTATGTTTCTGATTACCTGTTCCTTGCAGGGCTGAGAACATCACTGTTCTCATTAGAAACTGCTTCTCTGCTGTCTCATAGCAACCTAAAAATAGAAATGTCCCTATTAGGCTCTATGGCTGTGATGGCTGGTGCAAGTTTTGGCCTCTTTAATTGTGCAGTAAACATTTAGGTATGGTTTTCCTTTCTGTCCAAATCTATTGAATAGCGATGCATGCCAATCAATCATAAATTGTCCTTTGGTGATCTGCAGCTTGTGCAGCTTGTCAGTTATGTTAAATGATCAAAGCTTATAAATTGTGATTTTGGATGTGAAGCCTATTTATATACAGTTTGGGCTTTTCAGTTATTGCACATATTCACCCAGGATAGTAGTCAGATGTGATCCTGCAAAGATCCCTTTCTGAATTGTACTTACTGTGCATTTATATATGGTAACAAATAGGAAGGCTGAATGCATCCAGCTTTTATATTTTTATTCAAACAACTGATTTTGATGTTTCAGACTGCAAAGGGATAAAAGCTCACTGGAGCACAGACTCACTATGGGAGACATAGGATCTGTAATGTTCAGAATATAGTGTTAAAAATAGTAATGACAGGTAATATTTCATCAATTATATTAGCAGTATTGTATATACTCCCTTCATTGCCTTCATTACCATTTAATAACACATTGCCCTTTATAAATAGATCAAAAACACACAGAGAGCATTTGCATGTCTTGTGGAGGTGACGGTCGTTTTGTTTGTGTCCTGCAGGTATGAATAACAGGACAGAGGTTTTCACCAGACGCAATGTATTTTTGTCGACTCTGACGTCAAGAGAATACACGTTTCATTCAACAAGCAAAAAAGTAAGTTATTTATAACCGCAGCATCTCCAGGTTGTGATTCTTGAGTGCGCAGTGAAAGGAATGCTGCCTATTGGACTGATGTAGTAAGCCTCCGTAACAAAAGCCACACAGCTCACGCGCTATGGTGTCAGAGAGGCGCTGCACCCTGTCACCTAAACTAGGACACACCGTTTGAAACATTTTTTTGCGACTGAATAAATAAGGATATTGTGAAGAGCTGCTCCAAACTTTCTGTTTTGAAACATTAATGATCGTAATTTTTTTCCCTCCTACATGACAGAGCAGTGGGTACTTTGAACATGGAAAACCTGCCCTCTGATCAGGTAAGACGCTTAGTAGTAAGAGAAGTTGCTGTGTTAAATTATTAAACTACAAATTTAATGCAAATATGCTACACTGAATCTGATATCGTTATCTTGTGTAGCTACATTCTTAAAGTATTTTCAGGAGAATGGTACATACAAGTAGTCTGACTTCGTGTATTTCACATATCAACACCGTGTAGGTTTTGTGATCAGTGTTTTTATATCGTAAGTTATATCAAATTATATTTATCTCACAGAGAATTAGATGGCTGCCTGTATAATTTGCAATTGAGCGCGTCTCTGTCAAGTTATCCAAAATGAGCACCATGGACAGCGACTCTTTGCTCCCAGTGCTTGGCTTCGTTTTATCGCCTGTCTAAATAGATGCAGATTATTTTCACTGTTAAATTCTGAAATGGAGAATATAGGACTGACGCTCAATGACTTATACTTTTATGTTTTAAAAGAAAAGGTGAAATGAGACTGGTGCTTTGGTTCACTTAGAGGTTGCGGCCACTTTTAATGGTTCATTGGTTGCTTTCATAATATGAAAAAGACACCTGCTCTCATGACAAAACAGAAAAACTTTAAATATGATATCCAACTACCACAGCCTGATTATTCATTACCAGTGTTTGTCAGTCTAACAAAAGGCATATATTGTTGTATCATTTCCATTTCATGTCTGAATTACTGCTGTAAAATTAAATGTATCAAAATGAAATGCGTATCCCTGTATCAAATATCTCTGATAATAATAATAATGACAACTTCTATGTTTCCTTGTTAACATTTCAATTGGATACAGACTGCCACCTGCTGGTAGTGATGGTTTTGAGGCAAATCAAGAATTGTTTTGGGTGACAAATACAATAATACATGTTTCTTTTTAACAATATGCATTTTGCAATGTAAGTTGACCTGCTTCAATGATTTGTTCACAGGGCTGTGTGCTGTAGCTGCCTTTCAACACTGAGGGAGAGATCTGTGACTGTCTGGGAGATGGCAGATATACTGGAGCTGCGGACAGATGGAAACTCACTACTGAAGGCAGTATGGCTCCGGCGCTTGAGACTGACCAGGCTCCTGTTGGAGGGGGGTGCGTACATCAATGAGAGCAATGAGCGTGGAGAGACACCACTCATGGTGGCCTGCATGTCCAAACACAGTGACCAGCAAAGTGTAAGCAAGTCAAAGCTTGTCAAATACCTGCTGGATAACCAAGCAGACCCCAATATACAGGACAAATCAGGTAGGACAGCTTTAATGCATGCCTGCATTCAGAAGGCTGGACATGAGGTGGTGGCTCACCTGCTCACGAATGGAGCTGACCCCAGTCTGGAAGACAGAAGTGGGGCCTCAGCCCTGGTCTACGCCATCAATGCAGATGACAAGGAAACTCTAAAATTGCTCTTGGATGCATGTAAAGCTAAAGGCAAGGAGGTCATCATAATCACCACAGACAAGTCACCATCTGGGGCTAAAACTACCAAACAGTACCTAAACGTTCCCCCGTCACCAGAGTTAGAAGACAGATGCTCCCCTGCATACTGCACCTCTCCTTCTGACATTGATCTTAGTGCATCTTCCTCACCTAACCACGTCGAGCAACAAAACACAGTCTTTAGTTTCCAGACAAAGTTGAAAACATCTAGCTCAGCAGCAAAGCTTGCCAATGGGCCCACCTCTCCAACACGCCGGACTACCAACCCCAAGCGTGCACGGTTGCCTCAGCTGAAGCGTCTGCAATCAGAGCCTTGGGGACTGATTGCTCCTTCTGTCCTGGCCGCTGCCGCCACCCACGAGGAAAGTAAGAAAGCCACCTCTGATGAGGATGTTGTGGCAGGCGTAAATGGACTCTCTCTAACCAAGAAGTCGGCTTTATCTCGACAGAACAGCGTGGATGGCAAAGACAGTTTATTCCCACCAGTGTGTGAACAACCCTGCAAAATGACAACCTCACTATCAGTTCCTCCAACATCCAAAACACCATTTGAGAGATCTCTAGGCCAGCACCAGCCTCTAGGACGGCGCAGTACCATCCCCACTGAGCAGGACGGCTGCAGCAGCAACAGTGGACCAGCCAATCTGAGAGACACAGTGCACAGGAGACGCCTGGGGAACGATCACTATGACTCAGACTCCCAGCTCTATTCAGACTCTACCATGCTAGACTCGCCTAAGGTCCCAGTGGAGCGAAGGAAACTGAACACCTCGCCATTAGCAATGCTGACCAGCTCTAGAGAGTCTCTAGACAGCAACACCAGCATGTCCTCTCCCAGCACAGCACGCAGGCGTGCACCAGGCCTCCTGGAGAGGCGAGGCTCGGGGACTCTGCTGCTAGACCACATCTCCCATACCAGGCCTGGCCATTTACCCCCTCTCAACATTAATCCAAACCCTCCAATTCCTGATATTGGGGCCAGTAGCAAGCCCTCCTCACCTCTGGCCACAGGCATCAAGTCTATAGCTCCTGTAGCACCAAACACACCAAAGAGAGGTGGCCTCAAGTCCAAGAAGAAACTTGTAAGAAGGCACTCTATGCAAGTGGAGCAAATGAAGCAGCTTTCTGATTTTGAGGAGCTGGCACATTAGTTAGTGTTGGTGTTTATGCAGCACATGTTGTGGAAGTGGACATGTTAACACCATATTTTCAGGAAGCAGGCTCTCACACAACCATGTTAGATGTTGAATAATGTATAATTTATTTCAAAAAATTATATTTAAACTGAGCAATATAGATAGATTTTCTCATGTTACCCTCAAACCCAAGGATTTTCATCCTCTGAAACATCCACTGTAAATGTATTCCACTTTTGAATGTAAATGCCAAGATATGGTAATTTCCTCCAAACTAGCTCTCAAACATGATAATGTAATGTGTAGGGAACATACAGGGTCCATTTGTAGCCAGCAGGCCACCTGGATGCATCTTGTGCATATGTAATTAGCACCATAATGGACTTACTTTAGATAAGAAAATAATGTGATGCACTTGTCTAAGATGTAGCTTGAGTAAGATGAAATTTGACTGTTCGTAGCAAATTTGTACACAGTGCCTTCTGGAAAAAGAAACATGAGTGGAATGATAAATTCAGTGTGTCAAGACCATTCACAGTTCATAATGATGTAACCAAAATGTGTTTTGTTTCAATGCTTTTGATCTCATATGGAACCTTTTGAAGGCTCAGAAAACAGGATGTGAATGAATGAACGTAATGCCTTAAGAAACTGGTGATAGGCTATGTCAAACAGCACTTTATTGCCCAGATGAAAAAAGGGATGTTGCTATTAACAGACAGAAACTTTTAAAGCACATGTAATTTTCTATACCATGTATTCAAGGAAGTTTAAAATGACATACAGCCCTTAGTCAATGGACATTGGTGATACTTGTCTTTTAAAATGCCATTTCACACTAATGGCAATCAAAATGTAACATCACACAGCTTCCATGTAACTTAACTGTGAAGCATTCCTTCTCTTAAAAGAATCAAAATGACAATTTAATGCATAGTATTTTTGTATGTAGTTTGTTGTATATTCTAAATAAATGTCTATCACTTGTGAATTTCTGGTTTGCTGATTAGTTATTTGTCACACAAGCCAAGAGCTCAGCTGATAATAAGTAGTTGCACAGATGCTCATTAAAAAGGGTATCCCTCCTTCCCGCGGCCAATTGGCAGTCCACTGGTATTGTGATCATCATCATCTTCATCATCATGATTATGCCAGGCCAACCATGGAGGCACTCAGATCCCACAGCTTCTTGGCAGCTTCATCATCCAGGGCCTGAGGGGACGCTGTTTTAGGGGCGCAGTCACTGTAATCAAGAGAGAATACAAAGCCTTATGCATTGCACATGGAGTTAATCAGGGGAATGACAAAGTTATCATGCAGAATACAAGGCACATGAGGCGTGAAGCTATATTCTTTGGATTTACAGTATCTGACCTGTAGTAGAGTCCACTCTCATTCTGCAGGCTTTCCTCCACAGCGCAGTAGATCGTGGTCTGAGCCCCTTCCTTTGGAGACTTGATGAACATCATGAGTGGTGTGTATACAACTCTCTTCCACATGGGCATTGCTGGCCAGAAATGGCGGCCAAGCTCAGTCCGGATGACTCCAGGGTGGAGGCTGTACGTAGTCACTCCAGTACCTGCAAAATGACAGAGGATGTAATGCATTAATTTTGTTCAGAAAATAATCCAACAGTTCTTAAATAGTACATAGTCTGTGGTGTGAAATATATGAAAAACTTAAAAAAATATTCTACCTTGCAGCCGGTTGGCCAGCTCCCTTGTAAAGAGGACGTTGGCTAGCTTACTTTGCGAATAGCTTCTCCAAGGGCGGTAATCTTTGTCCTGGTTAATATCATCAAAATAGATTTGACCTGTTGAGAGAAAGCACGAAATCTTTATTCATAGTAGTGGCTTTTAGTAATATTGCATGAAACAGAAAAATCCTGAGACTAAAGCATCTACATCTGTTGAACTGAAAGAGAAAGCAAGAAACAAAATTGTACCTCTTTCATGAGCTAGACTGGAGACATTGACAATCCGGCTGGGGGCTGACTTCTTCAGGAGATCCAGCAGACAATTTGTCAAAAGGAAGTGACCCAAGTGGTTCACACCAAACTGCATTTCGAAGCCATCTTCCGTCTGCCATTTGGGACAGCTCATAACACCTTCAAGTGTGGATATTAAAGGATATCAGTTTGACAGCTCACGTGTGTATATTTTTGCATTGCCACAAAGTTAAAGGGATCTATCACACAACACACTAGCAGAGTCAGACATGACGTGCACATGTACCTGCATTATTGATGAGAACATCCAGTCTCTCTTCACTTGCTAGGATGTCTTTGGCTAGGAGTTGCACTGACTGTAGAGATGCCAAGTCCAACTTTTTGACAATCACATTACCATTTCCGCTCCTCTTTCTGATGTCTTCTGCAGCTTTGTTAGCCCTGTCCATGTCTCGACAGGCCAGAATGACCCTCGCACCTGTACCAGAGTAGTAATCTCAATAACTTTTAATTGGTATGACAAGAAGCCAGTATATGAAATTCAAGTATGTTACTCACCCCTGCTGGCCAGGTCAACAGCTGTTTCCTTGCCAATCCCAGTGTTGGCTCCAGTTATCATGACAGTTTTCCCATCTAAGCGAGCTTTGCTCCGACACACTCCGCCAGCCATCCATGCTTTTACACCAATGAGTCCCACTCCTTAAGAAAAGTGCAAACAGTTAAAGTACTCCCAAAACAAATGAGACATTTCCCCACAGCCTGTCACCTTATAAAGATGAATGTCTGGGGCGTGTACCACATATTATTATCGTGATGGCAGGGGTTCGATTCTGAACTGCACCCTTTGCTGCATGACATCCCCTCTCTCTCTCCCTGTTTTTTCTGTCTATACTGTCACTGTTGAATAAAGCAGAAATGCCACAAAGATGCCTTACTATGTTTCACAGAGAGCTAAGGAAACTAACGAAATAACTGCAGATTTCTGCTCTTTGCTACAGTATTCACATCTATACTCCACATTTTATTTAGCTACAGTTGTCGAGCATGTGTGCTGTTTGATGTTTCAGCTTGGGGGGCAAATGCCGCAGAAGGAATTTCTCCTAACTCTATGATATTGATTTAACATTCCACAGGCTTTGAATTCAAACTTGTGGCAACACGCATTAGGTCTGTAACCTGGAATGACCAGTTTGATATTGCATCAAGAGTTTTGTCAGACAGACTAAAAATATTTAAGACATCTGTCAAAATTAGACCCTATGGAAACACTGGATTTCCAGGAATGTATATTTAAATAATTATCTTGCTCCCAGTTTCTCACCCTAAAAATCACAGACACACAGCCTCATCTGCTCTGTGCATAACTGTATAATGCAAGCTCACTTTGCTTACTCAGTTTAACATACACCTGTGTACTCTCCTATTCCTGTGGCTACAATAGACCTTTTTACACAGCAGACATTTTGACATGAAGTAATAGGTAATCACAGGTGTTGCTAATCACATTAATTAAGGATCTGTTTGGCAGAGAGCCTTAATTAATATGATTAGTAACACCTGTGTTTACCTATTTCATGTCAACATGGCTGCCCTGAAAAAGGTCTATAACAGCAAAGAACATAAAACATCCAGTTAAGTCCAAAAGTGCACACTTTTGTTTGCCTGCAACGATCTATTGATTATACCAAGGCCTTTCAATTAACAAACAAAACTCTTTAAAACCTTGCATTTGAATTATTGTTCTGCAAATTCCAAATAACATTATGACTTCTGACACTTTCAGCCCTCAGTAATAAAAATGCAAACTGAAATGTTGCACTTTGCAAACATACAATCCTTGAAACAACCCAAAGCTGTTTCAAAAGTCTGTATTCCTGTAAGCATTACTCCAAGACTATCTATTAACCATCTAAAACATTACACATATATCTAGGCCAGGGCTAACAGCATCACCAGCTCGCGAGTATGAAAAACTGCGCACACCGACGTCGAGTTCCACATAATATAATGATACAAACAAAAAAATTAACGACTAAATTCAGTTGTGAATACAGGGCAGTGACATAGACTGAAGTAAACAAAACTGAACTTTCACGCTAATAGCATTAGCTCGTATTCATTAATGAAGTGCAAGGTTGCTGACGTTTGCGTGCATTACCTAAACACTACTTGAACACGAATAGCAGCAGTACTAAGCGTCATTAATTACCTGTTACTGTCACCAGAGCAATAGTTTTAGGATACAGTCCAACAAAGTGTCTTATCGCTGTGAGGCTCTGCATTGCTGCTCCTTTTTTATCCTGATTATAAACCTATCTCCATCAAAATCCGACTACAGCGTCCCCTCGGTGTTTTTGTGTATTTGAACACTATCCTTCTCGCCCAGTGCACTAGACAATTATAGCAAAGTTGCGACAAACACTATCGTTGTTATCAGTTCACAACATATCCTCAGAGTGCAGCTACATAACACAGTCTGCAAAACAGGAAGTACCGCCTAGAGGTCAGCTGTGCAAAGGAATCCTATTGGTTCATAAGCATGGCACATTAAATAAAACATTTTGAAGCCGGTGCGCCTGCAATGCATAAGTTGCCTTATATCCCTCCGAAGATACAGTGCACATCATATACTGACCGTCATTAATTTTTTGTTACCAATTTTCCAAACATTTTACCAAATGAAATATCTTGCAAGGCCATGTCGTTGTAAAATGTTAAAAGTGATCTTTTGAGATGACGTAAATCAATCAAGCTGAGGAGGTAAAAGTAACGAAGCGCCTTTAGCTAAGAAGGTCTTCATAATAACATTTCTGTAATGTTGGTGATTGAATAAATACATGCCCAAATTGGCCATTTCTGCAGTTCCTCCAGTAGAGGTCACTGTACGCTCGCCAACATAATGTCATGCCTTTTAATCACGTCCAGCAGATGGGGCAAATACACCACACTGGACTCCAAAATCCAGTTCTTCATTTACAGCCACATTTTCCAATCAAGTCTGAGAAATCAATGAACTCTAACCAAGTGAGAAGCATTGATGTTCTACAAGCACATTGACACTGAATAGACAAATGTAAACACACAGCAGCAATATTAACAGCAATTACACCCTCAACTCTAAATCAAGGCCCTGGCATTTCTCAAACTTAACATCTAACTTATGAAATAAACTACTAGGATCCCAGATTATTGGTAAAAGCTAACTTGTGTCAGTAAGTTAACACTTATGTCCTTTGTTAGTCGAAGTACGAAATAGTAATCTAACAATAGGACTCCATTAACATTTGACCCTTTACCTTAGAGGTTATGATAATGATATAATAATAATAATAATAATAATAATAAGCATCATCATCAAGCAATCAGCATCATCATTTTTATTTATAGAGGACTTTTCAAAATCCAGCCTTTGCTTCACAAAGGCTGCAAACTACAAATGAGTGGTCATAAAATCATCAGTTTTTAAAAGAAAACAGATTAAAAAACAATTTGGTATACAAAAACCTATATAGTGTAGGAAAAGGTAAGACTGGGAACAGAAAAACTTTTTTT
>OMLF01010546.1:37846-49433 GCA_900302615.1 Holocentrus rufus
GTATTATGATTTGGGTCTGCCATACCGTGACCAGACCGATGATCAGGTCACCATCGACTCTGCCCTGGCCACCAAGAAGTACAATGTGGCTGTCAAATGCGCCACCATCACACCCGATGAAGCCAGAGTTGAAGGTTTGTATTCAGTGCAGCACTGTGTCGCCCGTTTCCATGGAAACCAAGCCTACCTTACAGCTAGCTAGCTAACCATAAGTAGCACAGGAGTAGACAGGATGCTCTGTCCAATTGGTGAAAGTCATTTCAGTGTTTTTTTTTTTTTTTCAGAAATAACTGACTGGACTAAAAAGAATTGATGTGATTACGTATTAACAGTTTTCACCTATAATGTATTGGAAATGTCAGATGTGTGTTTTTCAGAACCTTAAATTCACATCCTGGAAAATGTTTTCTTGAAATGTGGACTTCTGTTCACCATTCATTTAAACAGATATTGGAGATATTTCGCCTAAGGAACCAGTGTATGCTTCCTTCAAAATCAGCCATAGTAATTTACCTTAAAATGAAGCTTCTTCCTGTATCCTACCTCAACGAGACGTGTTATTATGAATCCCACCAGTCTTCTGGGCAAGATATACCCACGTGGTTAAGGTTAGGGTTATGTTTGGGTGAGGGCTTTCCCAGCTGTCATATCCAGGCTGTTTAAGTGAATGGACAACAGGCCCAATACATTTTCTAACAAATCACAGCCATTTGTGAGCATATCTTGCCCAGAACTGCAGTGGGATTCATAATAACAAGAATGAGATGGTCGTACAACCTGGTTTTCTTTATTTCTATAAAACCCCTGTTCAGAGCAGTTTTCTCACTGCCCTCCTGCCAAAATGATTTTACTAGTATACCTGAAGACTGTACTGTAGCTCAGCATAGTGTAGTTTGGGGTCTGTGACATTTTCTGCATTCTGAGTTATTTTTGTATTTATTTCTAGAGTTTAACCTGAAGAAGATGTGGAAGAGCCCCAACGGCACCATCAGGAACATCCTGGGCGGCACAGTCTTCCGTGAACCAATCCTCTGCAAGAACATTCCCAGGCTTGTTCCAGGTTGGACGCAGCCCATCACCATCGGCAGACACGCCTTTGGTGACCAGGTCAGCCTCTTCTAGACACTAAGAGCTGCTCTCATTGAAATTCACGTCATCTTACAATAACATGCTTTTTGTTCTTGAGTACAGTGTAACACTTTGTTGTGAACAAGCCCAGCAAGTTGAAGATTGCTATCACCAGACTTCCTTGCTCAAGTTACAGCAAATTCATTGTTTCTTTTACAGTACAGAGCAACAGACTTCGTTGTCACCCAGCCAGGAAAATTCAAGATTATCTTCTCGCCTACTGATGGAAGTGCAGGCAAGGAATGGGAGGTCTTTGACTTCCCTGCTGGTGGCTGCGGAATGGGCATGTACAACACTGATGAGGTGAGCGCTTCTACACTAAAACCACTTCCAGGGTTAATTTGAAAATGTCCAGTATTACAAAAAATGTGAACCAAAAATGAAAACTAGTTTTGCCATTATTTTTTACAATTGTTGGTTTGCCAGCTGTTGACAAAATCTACTTACTGTAAGTTGCTTGGGACAAAAGTGCCTGCTAAATGACGTAATATAATATAAAATCCAGACTGAGAAAATTACTACAGTGCAGTGGCACAGAAAATTTGCCACTACACTATAAATAAACCACTAATTGAGTACACTTTACATTTCCACTAACCACATAATTGACACCTACCGGAGCAATTGTGATATATGGATTGGTGCTACTTGGTAATATTCACTCATAATCCCGTGTAATTGCCATCCATAAACTTTGAATTATGCAATTCAATGATAAAGAACCTGATAGTACCGATAGTATTCTTCACATGGCATTTCATAACATTGACATTATGATTATTGCAGTAACCTAACCTCCTTTCAACCTGCGTTGCCCATATTTGTTTATCTTCGTCAGCATGGGTTTGTTTGACTTTACAACATTAGAGGTCATACTATATGACTTTCAACTTGTCCAGGGGAAATAGAGTTGTGAACCAGAGATCTAATCAGGCAAATACACAGACGGTTGTTAACCTCTGTGCTACTGATATTACCTCTATCAGTCATGAGCTTTTGGCCTTTTTCCCTCCAACAGTCTATTACAGGCTTTGCACACAGCTGCTTCCAGTATGCTATTTCCAAGAAGTGGCCCCTGTACATGAGCACAAAGAACACAATTCTCAAAGCCTATGACGGCAGATTCAAAGACATCTTCCAGGATATCTTTGAGAAGTGAGTGCACTCTGTTTTCATCTTTGTTTAATTGGTCTTTTGAGTTATTTATGCACAAAGAGGATTAGTTTAAGTTCTGTCAAACTGCGGTTTCTGAGCTAGAACAGTACAAAATGCTTTAACAATTTTTATTATAATCACTATGAAGCAGACATTTTATTCGAAAAAAAAGTATTTGAAATCGAATGGCTTCTTTGATTAAAAGATTAAAAAGTGACAAGTAGATTTAGTTTATGTAGTCAGTGTTCAAATTGTCTTTCTCTGGCTTGCATTTGAAAACTCTTGGCCAGTTTCAACTCAGTCTTCTGACACTTGTGTTCCTGACAGACATTACAAGCCTGAGTTTGACAAACTGAAGATCTGGTATGAGCACAGACTTATTGATGACATGGTTGCCCAAGTGCTGAAGTCCTCTGGAGCCTTTGTGTGGGCTTGCAAGAACTATGACGGAGATGTGCAGTCTGACATCCTGGCACAGGGTAAGACATTTGGGAACTGACACTGCAGTTTCTTGGAAATTATGCCATTGCAAAATACTGAAACTTGAAAGAGATATTTGTCAATTTTTGAGCAGAAATGAAATTGTATCAATGCGGACTTTTGAACAAGGACCTTCGTTTTTTTCTTTTCGGTTTCAGGTTTCGGCTCTCTGGGCCTGATGACATCAGTCCTTGTGTGCCCTGATGGCAAGACCATCGAGGCTGAGGCTGCCCACGGCACTGTGACCAGGCACTATCGCGAGCACCAGAAGGTTACTAGCTATTAGTCTTTTTGAGTCCCATGGCTGTGTGGCAGGAAAACATTTCAGCTTGGCAATGAAATATTGAACATGTGTGAGCAAAATTGTGTTTGGTATTGCTCACAGAATGCATCGTCTGTGTTGTTAGACTGCCATCGTGTGGTGAAAATAGGGACATAAAAAATATTCTCCAACAGTAACTGAACCGATTGATTTAATCCTTCCCTTCTGCACTTACAGGGTCGGCCGACAAGCACCAACCCCATTGCCAGCATTTTTGCCTGGACCAGAGGCCTGGAGCACCGTGGGAAACTTGATGGCAACCCCGACCTCATCAAGTAAGAGATTCATAATATTGTGATCGTTATCCGAGTATACTCAGATTAGGATGAAATGTGCCGATTTCTAAATGGTCTTGTGCATCTGCAGATTCTCCCAGACTCTGGAGAGGGTGTGTGTGGAGACTGTTGAGAGCGGCATAATGACCAAGGACCTTGCAGGCTGCATCCACGGCTTGGCCAAGTAGGCTCCTTCATATTTGTTTTAATTCTGTCTCCACTTTGTTTCTCAACTGTTTGTTTTATCTTTCAAAATCGCTTTAATGTTGCTCTGACAAGTCTGCATTAGTTATAATGGTGACATACACTCAGTGTCCACTTTATTAAATACACCTAGCAAGTACCAGCATGGCCCTGTTTTACCTCCAGGAGAGATTTAATTCTTCAAGGCATTGATTCCACAAGGCACTGGAAATATTCCACAGGGATTTTGGTCTGACTTGGTAGCATCACAGATCCTGCAGATTTTTTTTTGTAGCACATCCGTGCTGCAAACCACTCCACCTCATCCTCCTCTATTGGGTTGAGATCTACAAGCTGCACAGAGCATTGGAGTAAACTTAATGTTGTTCCTGAAACCATATTTGGACAATATATGCTTTGTGACTTGGTGTATTATCCTCCTGAAAGTACTGCATCTCCTTGACAAAAGGTGGCCATGAATGGATTCATAAGCAGCAATAGAAGCGATGTTTAGGTGTGCTGTGGCAAACAATCCTCAGCGGCTAGTAAGGGACCCAATGTGTGCAAAGAAAATATTCTCTGCACCATCACAGCTCGTGCCATTAGGACAAAGCAGGATGGATTCATGGCCTTTACTCCATAATACTCACCTGGCCATGAGCATGGTGTAATAAAAAATGAAATTGGACCAGATCCCTAGTTCCACACTTCAATCATCCAGTTTTGGTGATCATGTGTCTAACATGCACACTGCAGCCTCATCCTGTTCAGGAGTGGAAGCTGATATGGTCTTCAGCTGCTGTCGCCCATCTGCCTCAAGGTCTGAAGACTTTTGTGTCAAGAGATGCACTTCCCCTCATCACTAGTGCACCGAGCTGTGAGCGCATACTTGTGGCAAGACTTTAAACAAGTCTTCCCTTTCTTCCCTGACCACTCATGGCCAATGAAACATTTTAGCTCACGGGACCACCACAGTCGACGTTTTTGTTTTTTTAAAGCATCGGTCTTTCTAAATTCAAGAAAATCACAGGAGGAATGAACATTTCGTAAATGCTCATTCCAGCATTTACTTTATCATAATAGTAATAATAATAGTATTGATAATAGTAATACCAATAATAATGTGGATGCTGAGTGTATCACTTGTGTTGCATATAATTTGACATTTCTAACTGAGTTTTCTGATATGCTCTGTCTTGTCTTCTCAGCTGTAAACTGAACGAGCACTACGTCAATACCACAGACTTCCTCGACGCCATCAAGAAAAATCTGGATAAAGCCCTCGGCAAGTGAACGACTTGAAAGAGTACAGCTAGCCGGCAGATGGCATTGTCATTGTTCTCATTTTTGTACCTCATTTTTAACTTAAAAGGTCAAGAAAACCACGTACATTTCATCTGAAGGAAAACGTACTGTGTAAAAATACGTAGTGTGTTATTAGGTTCCTCCGACGGTTGAAAGCTGTTCTTCCACCCGATGCCGCCTTCACTATCCTGTCTCATTGTTTCCAAGGTTTTATTTTTGTAATGTGAAGTACTGTACTCAAATACTGTATAATGCCTTGAGGACGACTGAAGCCTGTGTCAAATATAATTGCCAATAAATCCCTCTTGTTTGACCCACCAATGGTATTCTGCTTCAAATCAAACAAAGAAAGGTCAACAGCTTTAAAGGTAAATAAATTTATTATTTTACAGTATTGTCTGGTACACAACATTATACATACATTTCTATCCACATTATCTCCACACTAATGTCTAACAATACAGAAAGCCATTTAAGTTGAACACTTTGTAGTTCCCCTTTGTTTCATCACTAAAACTGATGGAATGAACACAGAAGCTCAAAAATTCACAAAAAGTAGCATTTTATTTTAAATGCACTATATCAACATTGCAAATGGATACCTTGTTTGCAGGTTATATGTTTGAAAAGCTAAGCACTGGGAAACTGAATATATTGAGCATTTCCCAAATCATTTTCCACGAGGTCCATGGCCCTGTCACATGTTGGGAGGTTGTCGTTCATCACTTTAGACCAGTGTACAGCATGATGGATGGCATGCTCTCACAGACACACAGGGGCACTTAATATTTCTGTCCAAGTTTTTGGGACAATTCTTGTTGAAATTCATCCATGAAAACCAGAACTGCAATAAGAATTCAGGGTTTGCATTGCTTTTGAAAAATGTTGCAGTCTGTCACACGAAGGCCTGGACGGGGAAATAGTGAAGTATCTTAAAGAGAGCAGCACCGCAGATTGCTCTCTGATAATCTTTTGAAGAAATCTCCAGATGAGTTGGAAGGGGAGCCTAAACGTAATTGAGGTTCGCGATTTGGCCCCCTAAAAATCAAATGTCCCAGCTCAATACAGCAGTAAGGGAACGAGGCTGCTGCTGCCCTTAGCTGCAAGATTTGGCAAAACAAATTGATCCAATTCTTTGGTGAGGGGGTCTGCCATTAACAGGGTATTTTGATTTTCTTTTCATTAGCGTCTTAAACATTCCACAGCAACAATTACATTCATAGACTAGGATCAATGCAGGATGATGCTTGTTAATACAGGAACCTAAAAACCAGACTGGTCACATACAGTGGCCCTCAGTGCAATGCACTGGTTACAGTACCAGCCAGCATACAGGAGAACTGATACATTCTGTACAGTAAAATACAATACAACTTAGATTGCAAATCCTATGGAATTTAAGTGATTTTACAGACCTCAATTTTTTTTAACTTATCACAGTATAAATCAAAGTGAGGAAATTCATTAACCTCTGCAACTTGATAAGCTTTGGCAAGTGAAATGAATATTAAGACTTGTTCACTTCTCTCACCCTACACATCAGTGTACCCCAACCGACTCACTTCAAAGAGTCTGGGATTGTCTGAATGAGTAAGTGCACTGTAACATTACCATATGCTTTTATGCTTGTTTTAGCTTTAAAAAAAAATGTGCTTTACAATTTAGGCTCAGAGGATGTTCCTGTTGTTAATCAACTGGCAATCTAATTTTTTCCCCCCACTAAAAATAAATCATCTTACTTCAGACGGTCCACTTGTCCCAAATACTACATTGTTTCAGTAGAATTGCAGTGTTTTAGCACTGAATAATATGTATTTAAGTAGGCAGTATACATTTCCAAATTTTAGAGCATGAAGAGAGATTCCAGTGCATATGAATGTGCAGTTTTTGCCGGGTAACCTCATACCTTTGAAGGAAAACCCAAGCATTATGCCTTTAACAGGAAAAAAATAAAACACAATCGCATGTTATTAGTTAACACTTATACCCAATTTGGGGTCATTTTAACAATTCATGCAGTGTTGTAGCGCCCTGCGCCCTTCCCATAGCTGCTATAATACTCCATTTCAGATATTTTAGCAATGTCTGGTGTGCTGTTGTTTGCTCGGTTTTCTCGCTCACTGAATTCAAAGCTCTCCTCTTCATAGTCCTCCTGGCTCTCTATGTCTTGGGGGGCTTCTGAGGAAGGAAGAAAGCAAAGTGACATAAATATGAGTCCACCCTGTCCTCAGTAGCACACACACACACACACACACACACACACATGAAGTCCCTCCTAACGACACATGGCCTAATCGAGGGCAGTCAGTAGATTGCCCCTCCTCCCCTGCCTCCATATCATTCTCCACTGATAGAGACAGGCATGTCTAATCCAGGCACTGCTATATTTACTAAACACACAGGGAGGGAGTGACAGAGAAACATCAAAACACTTGGCCACTAGATTACAGTACATGCTGAGTCAAAGTGCATTAGGGACAGACTGAGTGACAATAATGCAACATGAAGCCCACCGAGCAGTCCAGCTAAGAATTTAGCCATGCATAACCTATCAGCAAATACAGATGTCATCGAGGCCGCCGATCTGTTTGAAGGTAACTAAGTCAGTGTAATTAAGGACAACCGATCGAGGCTACCCACCTTGTTCTTCTAGCGACACATCCAGGATGCCGTGTTTGACCTTCATGTGTCGGCTGAGGTTGCCCTTCAGGTTGAACTTGCTGGTGCAGTAAGGACACTTGAAGGGCTTGCTGCCAGCGTGGAGATGCATGTGGCCGAGGAGGTTGTACATTCTGTTGAATGACTTTCCGCACACCTGCAAGACGAGGACAAAAGTCAGCACACCCCCGCTTCATCACAACAGGACCCGGCGGACGTCTCGTCGTTGTCTACTCGCCCCACTCACCTTGCATTTGAAAGGCTTGACCGGCAGGTGGACAATCATGTGGGTTTTGAGGGTCTGTTTTTGGACAAAGGTCTTGAAGCAGACATGGCATTGGAAGGGCCTCACACTGGTATGGATCAACATGTGTCTCTTCAGGTTGGCAGACAGAGTGAACTCTCTGGCACAAACGTCACACTTGAATTCTTTCATACCCTGAGGAGACAAAAGTGTTTGGGCCTTTTAATTAATTTGGCTGAATATATGGTTTAGAGGAAAATAAACAATGACTCAGAGGGAGCAACACACAAGGAACGCATAAAGAAAACAGCTACATGTCATGGGGCTTTAATGGCAGGGGAGAATCACTGCTGAATGTGCCAACCACAACAAGACATTGTAGAAGAAATAAGAGTGTAAGCATTTGCATATTGGCTTTTGATCTGATTCATATAGGTTACATTAGCCCCACCAAGTGTTGAGACACGGAGTGGAGAAGTCTAACAATGAGGAGAATAAACTTTTACCATTTATCCAGCATTTCTTCTGACATTTAACAAAAGCCAGTGTCATGAAAAGAAAAAAGGTTATTCTATAGAATAAAACACAGACTGCGTGTAATTAAACGGAGGAAAAGACTGGAGTGATTCATTAGACATAAAGGGAAGTAGCTCTACGAACAACACGACACAAAACACATGCAAGTGGGGGGTTGAGCCACACACAAAGAATCAAGGCCTTTGAAGGCTATGTTTACAAAGCAACTGGTTTTGGAAAAAATAAAGGCTGTGAGGCAAGTGTGCAATATAACCCTTGGTTTTCTATGAGGTCTAACTCACTGGGCTTACCTTCTAAAACTAATCGCTATGCACCAAACAGAACCCTTATCTGCTTCTTGTTAACAATGATTACTTTTTTTAAGCTATGGTTTAGTGGTCTTTTAACAGTATTGTGATTGCGTGAGCCCAAACTACTCTACGATGGGTTTTTGTTTTGAACACATCAAAAAAAAATCAGGCACATCAATGGGTTTCAGTACCTTAAGAGCGAGGGCGTGCGCTGCCAGTACCTTGTGAGTGAGAGCGTGCTGTCGGAGGTGGTGGATCTGGACAAACTCCATGCCACACTCGGGACAGACGTAGGGCCGCACGTTCTGGTGCTTCATCAGGTGGTTCTGCAACTGGCTGCGATATGCAAAGGACTTGTGGCACTCTGTGCACTGGTAGGTAGTGGGGTCCTGGTGGCTGGTCAGGTGACGCTTTAGGTGTGCATAGGTTGGGAACTCCATGCCACACTGGGAGCAGACATGGCACTGACCATTCTCGTGCTTGTTCTCGTGGGTCCTCAGCTCGCTGGGGTAGGCAAAGCCGCGTCCGCAGAAGCGACAGCTGTAGGGCTTCACGTCCGAATGCTGCAGCATGTGCCTCTTCAGGTGGCTGGTCTGGGTGAAGGCCTTCTCACAAACGGTGCACTTGTGGGGCCGGGTGCCTTGGTGGGTGAGCAGGTGGGTCTGGAGGTGGCTCGGCTGCTTGAAGAGCTTACCACAGTGCAGGCATTCATGGGGCTTAATTCCGTTATGGCCCAAGATATGAGTGACAAGGTTATATTTGGAGGTGTAGGATTTCTCACACATGCGGCACTTCCAGCGTTTCAGGCCCTCTCCCACATCCACGCAGTAAGACTCATCAATCTGGACGTTGATATCCAGACGATCAATCTGCATACGTCTGGCGAGGCCCTCTGGGTCTGACCACAGCATGGCCTGGCCGTTCTCCTCATACTCTCCATGCATGGCCATGTCAGCAGACTCGTACGCCACCTCACTGGACTCGTAATAGCGGTTCATCAGGGGACTTCCAGTGTCTCCACTCGTCTTGAGATTTAATGCCTCCTCTTCTTCTTCTTCCACGACCAGCTCCTCTTCCTTTCCCTGTCTTTCCCTATCTGTACTGTCTTCTTGTTCTTGTTCTGGTTGTCCGTCTGTCTGCTGGTTGGTTGTATCTATAACACACACAGGACAGCTTTCGCAGGCCTGCTCTTCTTTCAGAGAGCCATGTTGGGTGGCCGCATCCTCCGACTTGCTGGGGCTATGCCTGCCATGCATGGGAATGCAGGAAGGAGGTGTGTCAGACTCGAGACGTTCATCTTTAACCTGAGCTTGCGGACTGCCCATTTTGTGTGGGCGCTCCTCCAGTGATCCACCGCTCCTGGGCCTCTTGGTCCTCCCACGGGGCCCGGGACGCCTCCTCTCGCTGCAGTGGGGCTGGGCCTCTGGTTCCCCTGCAGGATCGGCCAGGTAGTCCCCGTTGGCCCCTATCAGCTGGTCAGCGTACTCATACTCCATGACCTCGGGTGGATGAGGGGGACACTCCCTGGGCTCTCCCATGTAAAAGCCATTGGGAGCGATGGTCGCCCCGAAGATTTCATTCTGCGAGATGAGGCCCAGAACAGCAGCCTGAGCCAGAGATAGCACCACTACAGGCTCTGTCTGTGTACCCACATCCACTTGGCCCTCAGTCATCTTGGGGAAGGTCCGCACCAGGCGGCCACTCTCCTCCTCCTGGAGAAAAACACATAAAACATGGAGCACAGTTCAGAAAAAAATTGTATAGGAAACCAATATATCTGTGTGATTATTTTTGCTATGGTTCTGTTATTACAAAACCTGCCTTGCACAATCTTTTCTCTGGTAATCTCATTTCCTCATTGAAATCTCATGATATTAGTACTGTTATTATTAATACAAGCAATAAGTTTTGTGCTCGCGTGACACTAAATTAATCATATAAGATAGTTATTAAGACTCAGCAGGCTAGACTGACACCAAAAGTTATACAACCCTCCTTCCACAGGACTCCAGGAGTGTAAGGCGAATGTTTTTAAGGGTTACTCTGAAAGCTGCATTCTGACTACGCCTTGTTTCTGAATCCAGAGAACATTAGATTGAGGAGATAAAGCAGATCTGTGTTAGCACTCCGCTTCCTTCCTTGACGGGCTTTAGAATAATAAAGAATACAACAAGGGATGCAGGTCCAACCAGGAAGTTGACTTCCGTGGACTGTCCTCAGCACTTCCTGTGGGGTCCCGGGGCAGCCTGGCTGACCATAGCCGGCTCATCACTGGAGCTATCTGTCCCATTCATGAGGAGCAGGGCTTTCTCGGCTCTACACACAAAGACTCTCGGCGTAGCCTACTTCATAATGCCTGCCACACTGGGCTTCCTTAACAAGATGATATATGCTGGCAGGCAGTCTCATATCCATAACAGACATTCGATTGAGCTTCGAGCTCATTCCGTATTCTAGACCTAAGCGCAAGACTCGCTCGCATAATTGTATGAATCGGGATAAAGTGTTTCAGACCCACATGCACATGTTTACCCTCGCTGTCTGAAAAAAGCTCAACAGTGAAACTATGGAGAGGAAATCATGGTGCAACCAAACTGCCTCTCTCTGGTAAACGAGAGGTCAGGATTGCAGCCCGGTGTACCCAGGCTTTCCCTTTGCACAAATCTGACTAGTGGGAAAATGTATGAAGAAGCTCTGACCCCTAGCCTCTTTACACACTACACAGTAGTCTTTACTCTGTACCATACATTACCAGCAAGACCTGCTCCCTTTCCTGATACAATACTGAGAGAGGAGAAAGAGTAGATGGAGAGAGGGGAAAAAGGAAGAGGAGATAAAGCAGGAAAAAAGGTATGTGTGTTTGTGTGTGTGCGTGTGCGTGTGTGTGTGTGTGTGTGTGTGTGTGTGTGTGTGTGTGTGTGTGTGTTGGGAGAGGGGAGTAGACCTGGATGCCCTGATAACCACGTCATTTATAATTACTGCTTTTAAAGTAGTCAGACAGAGACAGACT
>OMLF01010547.1:0-13352 GCA_900302615.1 Holocentrus rufus
CCGACAGCTGGACGAACTCACAGCGAGCGTGACCTGCCTTCATGACCTTTGACCTTCCTTTAGAGCCCTATGCCGTATTCATGTTCCTGCTGCAACTTCAGCCAGATTGGAAGAAGCATCTAAAACAAACTAAGAGCTCAGGCACTGAAAAAAAAAAAAAATATGGAAAACGCTTTGGGACAATATTTATCAATTTTGTAATCCTTTGTCTGTTTTATGAGGAAAAACAAATAGTTAAATCACATGCAAAGCACATGTACATAGTTTTGTGTATGTTTGGAATGGTGTGTGTATATGATGTGGACTAGTTGAACAATCCGGCTGTATTTACTGTACAGTTTTGTCTTTACTTAGATCATTTATTAATTTGTTTAGCTCCAGTAGATTGGAAACATAACAGTAGTCCCACGGAAATTCAGGCTCATTTTGTCTTTGTCATTGACGTGTTTCTTTGTATAGGATCATTAAATCTAATTTTATCAATGTTACTACAATAAAAACTTGTGTCTAAGGGGTTGACGTTTCACAGAATCTTTTCACGAGCAGTAGAACTTCAACAGGATGAGGGTTGAGCGGTCGACCTTGTGGATGGGCTTTTTCACCCCCGGGCTCGGAGGGCGGAGGGCAGCGTGCTGCTCTGGCCGCGGTGTTGGGCCGCGCCGTGTGTCTGTTGTGCCTGCGTCCTGTAAGAAATGGGTCGGTGCAGGATTATCCCGCCCGAGCCCATCTCAGCTCACATGGAGCCTGGAGACACTAAACCCTGCTATTCTGAGCTTTAACCGACTCGGGGGAAGCAGACCACTCAGGCCCTTTAGACTCAAATCTCAACACGGAGAAATAAAACACCACCAAGATGTAATAAAGGAGAGAAATTTGTCACAGGCAGTTGCTTGATAATAAGCCACCATTTATGGCATTAAATTTGTGCATGACTAAGATTTAGTAGGGCTGCAATACAAGAATAGCCGACAGTATGTGAGTTTTCCCTGACCCTTCCTTTAATGGCTTACTACCTGATTTTCCCTTAAATTTCCCCTTATGTAACTTCAAAGTTAGAAAAAGCACTTATCTTCCATGATGTACAACAATGTTTTGTGGCTGCAGCATTACATCAAAGAGAAAATATCTATAAGTCTTGTGCATCATTTCATACACATTTTCCTTAGAAACCTTTTGGGATCTCCACTAGAATTTATAATAAAGTTCTGAGGGTTTGGACAAAGCTCAGCTGTGCAGCAATGATTATGGGTATTATCACATCAGTTTCCTCATTTACACTAAATAGACCAATCATCAGGTGTTTTGAAAGGTGAAATATTTCAGCTCGGAAAGTGTCCTTGCATAATTATTCTTAGTGCCACTTTATGTAAAAAACTGTGTTTTAGACTTTCAAGATCCCTTAAGAAAGGTACTTTTCTTATTTACTTTCCTTAAACGTGGCTTGTTGGTCCTAAAGTCTTAAAATCCACTGGCCTTTTGGTTTGGTTTTGTCAAAGTGTCTCTGGTGTTTCAACAGAATGAGGAGAGAGAGGGAGTGAGAGAGTGAGAGAGAGAGAGAGAGAGAGAGAGAGAGAGAGAGTACCACCAAGCCACTGTAGCAGTGACATTGTCCAAAGCTTCTGTGTGAGCTGTGGTCTTGTGACCTGATCAAGATTTTACCTGTACGGACGCTACGGATAAAAACAAGCCTGCATGCACACATGGGATTGGTCACTGAGCTGATGTGAGGCGGAGGTAATTCAGACTGACACTGAGCTGCCTCAGTGTCAGTCTGACACACACACACACACACACACACATGCATACACACAGCACGCTCTCACTACACACAGTTCATTAAGAAGCCTGGCCAAAGACTCATCTGCTATTCAATCACTGCGACATCCAGACCACAAACAAAGACACTGTGAGGAGAGGTAAGGGGAATTTTTGATTTGTCTTGCTAATGCTGGAAATGTAATGATAGGTGTTCATTAGTTTTGTAAATGTACTTATTTGCATGATGCCAGAGAGCAATGCAATTAAAATACTGATAGATTACAATGTATAGCAAACAAGTAAAAGATGCAATTTCTTATTTGTGCAAGTGAGTTAACTAAAATAAAAACACTAAGGGGCTTGCACAAATCTTAACTTAAAAACTAAAATAAAGGTCAGTCAATACAGCTCATTATAAGTTTACTGATTTTGTATTTGTACAGTATGTGTGTGTGTGCTGCTGACTTCTGCAACAAGAACAGTGCTTGAACTTGTGTGCAGTTCATGATAACTTCTAAATTCTGTAGAAACCTTAAATGAGAGATGGCATTTTACAAAGGGAAGCAAAACTGCTTAGTCATTTGACATAATTATCAACAGACAAAAATGTATTATGAGAATTCAGAGGTTACGCATGGCAGTGCAATAAAACAATCAAAAACAATCAAAATGGGCTGAGATGGTATTGATCTCTTTAGTTGTTTTAATCTAAATGTACATGTGAAGTCCATAGCATGAGTAAGATGTTCAGAGCTTGGTTTTATTTTTTTTATTTTTTTACCGGTGCATTAGAGTCCTGATTACGAAGCAATTGTGTTAATGGAGATTGTGATTTAATTGACTCAACAGTGTGCCAGAAACATCAATCCTCTCTTATCACAGGTAGCTGGGTCACCTGTCCTGTGCCACCTGGCCCAGATCCAATTAATCCTCCTGACTGACCTGCCACGACTTCATTAACACGCATTTCTAAAAGCAGCCTCCGTGCTCCTGACTGCCTGCAGAGCCGCTGCAGCTCAGTCAGCAATTAGGACAATGGATGGCTTTTTAATATTTTAATGAAGGAAACAGGAGGCAGAAGTTGTAAAATGTTAAGTTAAGAATCACGACGAAGTGACGGCAGAACCTCCCTGGCTGCCGGGGCCCGGGAGTCTGCGTTTAACCTTTTGTTAACCCTTTGTTTCCTCCGGCCGTGTAGTGGTTAGGAGGAGCTAATACCCTGGATCAAAGGATTAGCATTAGGACTGGATCCTTAGACCAGTTAACAGACTCGCTGGCGAGTGTGCCAGCACTTGGGTCAGACTGAGTTTCCTTGATGTTAGCTTGTGAGATGACTTATTCAGGACTAATCCAGACATGCAGCAGTGAAGGTTGCAGCAAGATACTGTTTGATAGTGTCTCTAGTGTCATATTGCTAATCCAGTGATGTTTTCATCTTTACCACATGGCCAGAAAAGGTCATTTTCACACTATTATGTGCAAAGTGCACAATAATCAAGTGATTCACTCTGCAATGCCCCTGTTCTAAAAATGGCTTCCACACCTCTAAGGATTTAACCTGGCACAGAGGATCTGATTTTAATCTGCTTGTGGTACAGACCTGAGCGTGTGTCTGTCTGTCTGTCTGTCTGTCTGTCTGTCTCCCTCTTTTTCCTAGAACGATGTCAAAACCCAGGCCTGTAGTGCTGAGCGGCCCCTCGGGAGCGGGGAAGAGCACCCTGATGAAGCGGCTGCTGAAGGAGCATGAGGGCGTCTTTGGATTCAGTGTGTCACGTACGTTTGTGTGCCAACCAGCCAGACAGACATCCTGCCCCGGGGAGGAAGTAGGGCAGGAATCACTTGCAGTCACACACCCTCAGCTTGATTCTGTCTTGGCCAGTTTATTTTCTGTGCATCTTCTAATGTTTCTGCCCAATCAGAGCTTGATGTTTTTGCAGGGTTCAGTTTAACATTAACCAATGGATATTGACTATTTATTGCCTTATCTGTGGACAGGTTTTAATATCTGAATTTTTTCTTACAGACACAACAAGGAACCCTCGGCCAGGAGAGGAAGATGGCAAAGGTACAAAACTGATTTACAGTTTTACCATCTAAACTGAGATGCAGTGTGTTGGTGGTTAATGTTAGGGTGAGGGTCAGCACCTTCAGTCTGGAGTAGGATCATGATGCTTGAGGATATATTGGATTTGCCCTGCAGCAGCCCTGGGCTTAGATTTGAATCTGTACAGCTGTAATGAAAAGAATTTAATACAATTGGGATATCTGTGTCTCTAGTTAAGGCAAACATCACTTTCTTAGCTTAGCCTGAGAAATAAAAACATACAACTGTCCTGGCATTATCTATAAGGATTTCTATTATTGTTTTCATTATTACTGAGGACACAAAAAAATGGTTCGGATTGGCCAATAGGGGACGGTAAAATAACCCCTAAAAGTCAAATGCTCCACCATGCTGCACTGTCTCAGACATGTGAAAATTGGCTCAGATAAGTTTTCAGGCATGCTGAGCATTTTTGCAAGTAGAACCCATAATCCATCATGAATTTGTGATTTTTTTAAAAAATCTTCCTCTTATGAGCCACAGTCAGAATGACACAAAATTTAACAAGCATTAATTGGGTATGCCTTTATATTGATGTTAAAAAGCAAAAAGATCGGTCCGTAAATGACCATGTTATTTTTTTAAAAGTTCACAAAATGTCAGTTCAAATCATGGCCTTCAACCTAAAATATGAAAGGTTGGTCAGGAACAATGTTTAAGATAATTGTCATATATTGATGTTTTGATATTTGAATGATATATGGTTTTGTAAACTTTTTTTTTTTTTGTTAATAACCTGTTAATACCTGCTAGCAGTTTTGTTCGTCTCTGTTTCTCACTCTGTTTATTACCAAAAAAACCTTTCACGTTTCCTCCCTGCCTCCCCCACCTGCCCAGTCAACACTGAAGCCCACAATACTTCTTACTCCCAAGTGAACTGCACACATGGTTTCTGTCCCCCTGTAGTACTCCCTTCATATAGAGGGATCAACCTTTTTCTGTGCCTTTTTTGTTTTCTCCATAGGGCTGAACAAGCTCCCTATGCTTCTGGGGGCTACTTTACTGCCCGTAGCAGACGTCTTATCCTCTGAAGAGATAGATATGTCAACCTCATTTTCGTGTCCTATCGAATCAGAAACCACAGATAAAGGTGACCTAAGTGTGATTCCTCATCAGAGTTTTAAATCAGAGGGATGGGGGTTACTTTCATCATCCTGGCACATTTTCTTATATATAGGATGTAGTCATGTGGCAAAATAATAATAATAATAATAATAATAATAATAATAATAATAATAATAATGATCTCAGGAATTCAGATCAGACAGTCTACACTTTGGAGTAAAAAGCTTTTGAAAATAGCCCCCTGTGATGCCTCGGTAGTGATTCCCATTTCCATTCCCATATGGTCTTCCTTTCCAAAATATGTTTAACCTCTACTGCCGCATTTCTCACTGTGGCTGTTAAAGCATTGATGATTTGCCAGCAACCATTAGCATCACCACAGGAAAATAATTCAACTATGCCCGTATAATTTTATCAAACTTATAATCACATCAGCTCAACATCTTCATCCTCCTTGATTTTATTTTACCTTCAGTGCAGAGAGGGGACACTGAGACAGAGCAGAGTATCATCCTTAAGGGTGAATTTGGCTATCCTATACATTTCACATGCCAATCTTGTAATCGCAGCAAATCATGTTTTGTTTACTGAAAATATGGGAACCTGTATATTTTTATTTTTGGAAGCCATCATATCATCATATCATCATATAATTTGTGTAACAAACAGTGGATTTTGCTGGATTCTGGCTGGATTTTTTTTTTTATTTCCTCACACATATCATTTTTTAACATCCATGCAGCTGCCTTAACAGAGTGTATTTTTTTTTTTTTTTTAATTAACGTTAAATCTATTTGTTTACAGCACAGGCTGTTCCTTTACAGCGAGACCGCTCGCTTTTCTCCTCAGATCGTTATTTCAGTCTGTGCAGACTCTTTCATTTTATCATGCTAATGATTGTGTGCTATCACAGTGCCCATTAGGATGTGATCTTAGTGGTAGTGGTAGTAACTTGTTTGTTTCTGAAACTCTGCTGTTTTAGATCTTCAATGGTTTTGATGATGTGAAGGAGTAGGCCTGTGGATCTGGTATGGACAACATGTCATGCTCTTGTAGAGTTATAATGATGGCATGTGTATGTAGAAAGCATTTTTCAAAAACGTGTACTTCTCATCTTTGCATGCACTATTTCCATAGAAAAGGACTGCACACTTATCTGACTGCATCAGCTGTCTGTCAGCATGCTGGCTGATAACTGAAAACTGAAAACAGCATCCAGCAAGCATTACACATTCACTAAGATTAGCATTTGTGCCTGTATTTACTCTCATTTTGTCTGTGCTCACCTTGATGTTGCACATTGTGGTGTAAATGGTCACCCTTCATTAGCCTGTGGTGAACATCCACTTGATTTGCATCACCCACTCTTAAATATATGTGTTTATCCACTGTGCACATTTTCAAGGAGGAAATAGATTCATTAATAAATGTTGCATCTTTCAGACTACCACTACACAACCAGAGAGGCTATGCAGGAGGGCATTGACAAAGGGGAGTTCATTGAAAACGCAGAGTTTTCGGGCAACATGTATGGAACAAGGTAATTACTGATTGATTGATTGACTGATTGATTGATTGATTTTTGTATGTGAATACAAATGATTCAAGTGACTTTTGTCCTTGCACAATGTGTCAGTATGCACATGTCTCTGCACCAGTGCTATGTTTATTTACAAGCAAGGACCTCACTGGAAATAGATCTGTAACACTGATGTGCCATCCTTGACATTCTTTTATTGATATATTATATATTGGTGCTTTGCATTAATTTGGTAAACGAAGCTACAAAACTAGACGAAGATTCAAATTCTTGTACATTTTTTGTCACTTGGAGAAGGTGACTTTGACGAGGGAACAATTGATTACAAAGTAAATTAGACTCAAGGGTTGGTAATTCCTCTTGCATGCAATATATAGTATTGTTTCTTAAAAAAAACAACATTTTATTGTAACTCAGGTGAGACCAACACATTGGGCTGATTTTGACTTTTTACTAAATACTGGATATCAGCCAGTTATGTTGTCTCTGCAGATACAAATGTTTGTCTGTCAGTCTGACCTGCAATGAAATGTTGTAAATTTTACTCCTAGATTTTATCACTTTAAAGGCAGCAATGTGTATTTGAGTGTCCCCTACCATTGTACTGGTGCTGTGGGCCAACTTGCCTTTAAGAGAAACTAACTCACCAAAGCAATTACATTTGTATGGTTTACAAGGAGTAGCTTTAATGTTGTTGGTCTAAAAGCCTCAGTACAAACTATCAGTATCACCCATATTGGCCCAACAGTAATTTGGTAAAAAATAAATCTGTTGCCCTCTTGCATAACACAGCGCTCTCAGGCTGGGCTTCAGGCCACCAGAATCAGAAGGCTACATAATAGTCTGGTGACAGATGGAGCTTTGACCTGCAGTGGGTTAAAAAGAGCAAAACTGCAGCTCAGCACCTTCTGTGTCACATTTAATCTCTTCCTCTTATTCTTAAGATAACGCACTCACTGCAGGAAGAGTCAGTGAATGCTGAGCGGCTTGGATCAATGCTGCTATCCTCTTAACTGCTGCACGTGAGGAGTACAAAGTTACATGATTACACACTCAGTACCAGCTTGGTCCTTTATCAACCTCACCCCTGCACAGATGTACTGGTCCTGCTTATTTAAGACGCTTTTGTTGGATGCAATTTTTTATCGTAACAATGCATTTATTCTCTACTCAGCAAGTCTGCCATAGAAGATGTGCAGGCCCAGAACCTCATCTGCATCCTGGATGTGGACATCCAGGGGGTGAATAACATTAAAAAGACTGACCTCAACCCCATCTACATCTCTATCCAGCCCCCGTCCATGGAGATCCTGGTAAAAGTCCAAACATATTTGATATATCAATTAAGTGGTAGAAGTGGAAGAAGTGGTAAAAGTAGGGTTGCACAACAGTAACAAATGTCATTCTGTGAAAATATATGATTTTTTGTAATATTATTGTAAATTTTTATTTGTTTATTTGTAAAATATCCTGATTGTATTGATTGTATTGCTTTGATGCATGTGGACAATTTTTTTTTTAAATATTGAGGGGTTAAGATGATGTTTAGTATTATCTTTAAACAAAACTTCTTTGACATGTAGCTAAATTTTGAATTTGGCACTTACTTGTCTCATCTAAAAAACAAAATACAACCTCTTGCAAACATTACATTTCAGTGGTCATTATTGTTGTTATAATTCTCTTTCAATTTATTGTTGATCTCTGGTAAATGATGTCTTGTTTCATTGTCTTGTCCAGGAAAAACGTCTGAGAGACAGGCAGACAGAGACAGAAGAAAGTTTACAGAAACGCCTGGAAGCGGCTCGCATCGACATGGAGCTCAGTAAGTTTCCCTGCAGTTCTGCGGCGGTGTCAATTTAAGGGAATAACGTTGGATTAAAGGTAACCATACTGACTCAACTCTGTTCTGCAGGTAAGGAACCAGGACTGTTTGATGTTGTAATCATCAATGATGATTTGGAAAAAGCCTACGAGGAGCTGAAAGATATCCTTAACGATGTGAGTAAAACCATAAGACAACATACTCATGTTGAACTGATCATCCTGGTCATTATTTATCTGTCTCACATTTCTCTGCAACAGAAGATTTCAGAAACACATTTGTCCATCTGTCTATTGCAGAGACGCCCACATTCTTGACCACTTTTAATACTGATGGTCTACAAATTTAAACTTTTCATTTTGTTGCACCTATGATACAAGCACTGAGCAAGTGGATTGGCTAAAAACCCTAAAATGTGAACATATTCCTCATGTCTGTTTTCGCAGGAAATTAAAAAAGTCCAGGAGGCCAAGTCATAAGAGGTGAACGGCAGCGCAGTCTTTCTCTTGTTAGGTCCCTTCCAGGAGAACCAACGCCTTTGACTCTGACCTGAATGACTCCATCTCTACAGAATACAAACACACAGCAATAAACTCCTTAAGGGAAAAGTTTCTTTTTTTTTTTCTTATCCTCTAAGTAATATGGTCAGACGTTTGCTCAACACAGTCATATGCTGCTCAGATGGAAAGGAGGGTCTCAGAATCTTAGGGTTATTTTCTTGACAGAGAAAATGAAGGCACTTGATAGATTGTAGTGCGATCAAATGGTCGCTATCTAAGACTG
The DNA here is from genome assembly GCA_900302615.1 of Holocentrus rufus. Classification (NCBI taxonomy): domain Eukaryota; kingdom Metazoa; phylum Chordata; class Actinopteri; order Holocentriformes; family Holocentridae; genus Holocentrus; species Holocentrus rufus. Next base: position 9,076 of record OMLF01010547.1, read on the forward strand.
AAAATCTCCTACACCTCTGCCAACTGGCTCTGCTGCCATGTAAAGACACATCGGGAACCACTGCCAAAATCAACGCTATATTTTGACTACATCATATAAAGTTCTGTGTTAGACAGTCAAGCTGTACTGTGAGTGCACGCCAACATCAGCGGTCCAACATGGTGCATGTTGCACAGAACAGTCTTGGAATAAAACTTGTTCAGAAAAATGCATTATCTGTGACATTTTTATCACACGTTCACTTGTTTGTCCTGTTATTCATTTCTGACAGTAGAAATTAATTCACACATATCCATGAATACATACTACAACACATACTAGCTGAATAATATTTGTGGATGATTATATGTAATTGAAAAGGGGAGAACTCAAGCTCACATGCTGCAAATGATTCACACACACAGGAAGTCTGTGCACGAGATCACATCCCTGTACGAGCTTTGCATGATGTTTGTGTGTTTCTACGCAACTGACATTGATAATAAATGTTATGGAGACAAAGATCGATTACTTTTGCTCTATTTAATTAATCTTTCATTCAGTAAGCCCTTCGATTGGGTTGGAGACCCAATATTCATATGCAAATTAAAACCTCCTGAAAATCTACAATAAATTATATTTCTTCACTTTTTTTCCATTTATACATTAGAACCAAATGGCAGAACATGTAAATCCATAAATAATAAATCACTCAGAAATATCTGGTTTAGATCTGAAGAAGAAGCATGAAGCTGCAAACATTTGTCACTTGGTAATATCAGAGCCGGCATAAGGCCAAAGATCCGTCTGGCACTGTTGCAAAGCAGCAAAACAAAACAGTTTCTCGTGTCACAGCATCAGACTTTACAACTCATGCAACAGTGTGCACTCTTTGCACAGATTAAATCTTTTCCCTGATATGTTAACATAAAATCCAAAGCAAGAAAATCCAGCACACTCGGACATATACAACCAAATGTATATGTACACTTTGAACAGTTATTAAGACGCATCACATTTTCATAATCAGAGGGTAATATGATGATTTTTAACTACAGTATCTAACCCTGCCACACAGAAACAACTTGAACTGAATTCAGATGAAATAAGTTATTTGTTATGAGGCCAAAAAAGTTTTGGGAAACTTTGCTGGTGAAAAAAAAATCCCACTTTTTGAGCTTCTTTGCCTCATTTGAAGAAAGGACCCTGAAGCTTGGTGCGGACCTGGTCTCGCTTGACTTTCCTGTCCTTGAGGTAAGCTTTGAGCTTGTCTGTGGAGAAACACACCATGGAGTCTGTCTGTTTGGGGGCGGCGCGATGGCCACGCACCCAAGGGTTCTGGAGACACTCGGCTGCTGTGGGTCTCCCCCTGGAAGAAAAAAAAAGTATTTGATAAATGTTTTTATAATGTCGAGGAGAAGTAAGCACACATTTCAATCTGGTGCTGGGCACTTCAAATTTCAAGAGAAGAAGTGGGAAATGGGAGGGAGCTATGTAGTCTACAGCCAGGTAGACTACATACAAAGAGAGACGCTCACCAGGCTTTGTTGTTCAGACCGCTCTTCATGAAGTTTATAGCTCCCTCTGACAGACCGGGGTAACAACGTCCAAACTGGATCTTCCCTTTCTTGATGTTCCTGTCTCGCTCCCAGCTGAGGTCTGCATGGAAAGGGCTGTCGGCACTCAGCCTGGAGAACAAGGGGGAGTTCAATTTAAAAAAAATAACAATAAAAACAAAACACTATCTAAAGTCTCTTAACTATGAAGTATTCAATCTATATACATGTTTCCTTTTTGTCAACCAAGAATTCCAGCAACCTGCTACACGCTAAAATTGTAAAAAGATATTGACACTGAAATTGTTACATTCAACTTATGTACATCAACTTACATCATGAAAGAAAAAAGAAAAAAAAATCACAATAAATTCATTCAATATCATTCAATATCTCTAAATAATGGAGGATTCAGTGTGTACAAGTGTAATACTTTTGCTGTCATTTTAAAACGCTCTATAATTTATTCTGATATTGAGCCAACTGTTTTGCAAGAACAGGCATCACCTTTATCAAATCATGGGAACCTCTTTTTGGAATACATTTTTCCCAAACAGTCCAATGTTACACCACAAAACTTTAATAAAATCTAACATATATTCAACGAACCAGCCAGCATCTCTAAACTTACATGATGAAAGCCAGAACTCCCACAGCCCAGATGTCAGTCTCAGGCCCGACGCCTTGTCCTTCCAGGATTTCCGGAGCTTTGGGAAGAACAATGTAAACTGACAAAACAGACAGACAGATGATATTCTTCATAAAGAAGTTGTGCAATTGGTGGCAATTAATGTTCACTCAAATGTTGAATTTTCTTTAATAAGAAAATTAAACAAATCGGGTAAAAAAATGATAATAAAATGGACTTAAGCGTTAGGCTATGGTAGCTAGGATCAACTGAGCATGAGGTGGTGGTGAGGTTAAGCTGAGCTATTTCCATCCATCAATCCGTCCACTCTTGAAGAATACCTTTGCTGCTGCATTCTGTTGAAGGTCATGACAGCCAGAAAGGGGTTTAGTACATTAGATGAATCTGACAATGCAAATATTTGTCTAAATCAATAAGTCATTTGAATGTGACACAGATAAATACCTTTATTTTCAGCCAGGCCCTGGATGTGCTCGATGTTGAGTGGCTGGCCCGGCGTGAAGGACTGAGCCGAGCCGAAGTCAACGATCTTCAGCTGGTTGCGCTCGCTCACCAGCACGTTGTCAGACTTGAGGTCCAGGTGGATGACACGGCGGCTGTGAAGGTAGTCTACAGCGCTCAGGATCTGAACCAGCAGCTCTGCAACATGCGTCTCTGCATACAGATCTCTGAGAGGGGAGGAATATACAGGCATGCTTGTGAAAATTATCTACAAAAGAAGGCTTTAATGTAATATGGAAGATGTGGTGTGGGACAAGTGAATCAGATTTGACACTGATAATGAATGCAGCCAGTGGCCATTAGCTTCTTCTAGGCCCTGTGCAATCAGTGCTTGTTAAGACTGTCTGTAATACACACATTATCGCAAAATCTCCCTTCAAATGTCATAAAATTGCAAGAAAACTGAGCAAATATCTGATTAGATATGAAGTTATGATCTTAAATCATTCTTTCTAACACTTTGGAGTGGCAAACAGCCAAATCTGGCCTGTGGGACAAATCTGTCGCTCAGTCCCGTCATATTTCTCATCTCCTGAGACTAACTGGAGCTTCTCATTTTGGAGTCACACAGCGGTCACTTCAGTCTGGTTTATTTCTCCTGAAAGTCTTGTAGGAGGAAAAAAAGGAGATGAAACAGAGACTTAATTTGGAGACTTTCCGCTGTAATGGACCAGGTCCCCGGATAAAATCTACTAGAGCTTCCATGGGTATAAACAAATTTTGCTTTAGCTCACAAAAGAAAAAAAATTTGGTACTTCTGTAGAAGACTTTTAGAAGAAATTCCAGTGTGTGAATCATCTGTTTTTTAAATGTTGCTGGCTGCAATATTTTTCCAAAATGGACACGCAGCATTATTCCTATGAATAAGAAACCATTGCGTGTTCAGGCTCTTAGTTTCCTGAATCTTACTTTACCTGTCAGCCAGGCTGTAAAGCAGCTCTTTGCCGGGACAGAGCTCCTGCACTAACACCAGGTAGCAGGGAGTGATGTAGGCGGTGAGCAGCTGGACCAGGTGGGGGTGGTGCAGCCTCTTCAGCAGCTGGTATTCCCTCAGCACCATCTGTCTCTGCTCGGCCTGGTAAGGGGTGATCTTGGCAGCAAACATTTGCCTGCTCTGCTCATCTGTGCACTGGACTAACACACTGAAACGACCCCTGGGAGAGACAAAAGGAAAGAGGCAGAGAGAAAAAATCTGTAAAACAAGCTGGTGCCTGAGAGGAAGCAGGCAACATAAGAAATAAAGGTTGAATTATAGATCTGGGCTGCCATTAAAAGCTGATCTAAAATAACTGCAATATTTTAGGTTTCACTGGAAAGTTTTAGTGCCATATGACAGATCAAATGTGATTTATTTAAATGTGTTTTTACACCCTGCCAAGAATAAAATTCTGTGGGAAAAGACGGAATACTTGCCATTTTTTTTTTGGCATGAAAAAATGAAAAAAAAATTATATATATATTGAATATCTGAACAAAATATTGGGTATCAGCAGATTCAGCACAAGGATAATATATATCTGTATTGGCCTTCAAAAAACATTTTTTCTTTTATCATTATGATCAGGAGCTGGAGCTTTCAACGGGTTTAATTT
>OMLF01010550.1:0-13559 GCA_900302615.1 Holocentrus rufus
GTTTATTTTCAGTGCATCTCATGTTATATTTATAGTCAATAAGACACACTTGGCTCTTCTGTCAGCGCAGGGATTAGCAGGAGAAGCTAGCTTCCACAGAGAGAGAGGCAGCTGGAGTGAGAGGGGCAAGGAGGAGAGCAAGGGTAGAGGCTGGAGAGAGACAGAGGGAAGAGCGGGGGATGAGGACGACGGGCGGGGAGAGAGAGAGAGAAGAAAATGAAGGAGATTTTTCCTAGAGGATGTTTAGGGGAAAAAAGTCAGAAGATAAAAAGTTTATCTCAGAGTCCAGAATGATGCACTGAGCCTGAGAAAGACCCATGGGATTTAGTTGTATGAAATTTTTAATAGAGCGTAATTATTGTTTTGAACTGATACAAACGTATGTGTAGTTGACTTGATTTGACAGAATATATAAAATAAAAGGATATTTGCTACATTTTGCAGCATAATTTTACTGCACATTGGTAAAACATGAGAAAAAAAAAAATCCACTTTCAATATCTGCTTGGTGAAAATCCATTTTAACTGTCCATATTGTTGCTTTTCTCTTCTTGTTTACTGCTTTACTGCTTTAGGGCAGCACTGCTTTGCATGTTATCAGTGTTGATGACCATCCTACTGCAAAAGAAGCGAGCTACACACACACACACACACACCTACACACAGGCCTCCAGCGGAAAGACGAGTGGGGCAATGTGGAATTCTCTGATGAACTTTTGTTCTTTGTTTTAATTTCTTTTATTGATTGTTCCTGCTTCATTATTACATTTTTGATATAATTCAATAATGGCGAGAGGTCTCATTAGGCAGTTGTAGTCTGAAAAAGTGAATAAATGAACTGAGGTATGAATGAATGAATGAATCTGTTCATACCTTCAGTCATTATTAATATTCAGAGGCACTTGTCTTCCATATGGAGTTTTCTCAGCACTTATGTCACAGCACTGTCATGCCAGTGCTGTTGTTCTCCAGCAGCTGTTGTGTCATGCAGTGCAGCTGCATAGGGATAACGTGACAACTCTGCATATTATCCAGGCTTAATATTGTGACACCTGTCTTGTCTGCGCAGTCAGTCTGTCTCATCTCCTCATCATCCTGCGGTGTTTTGCTCAGAAAGTGCATAAACAATCCCAGGGACAAACGGCGGAGCCATGCTCATACCACTGGGCTCGTATCACAGTGGAGGCTTTTTCAGCTTCCTTGTTTTTTTTATTTATTTATTTATTTTTTTTAATTTATCGTTGGTTTTCTGTCTGTTGTTGTATCTCTATCACTCTCTCTGTCTCTCAGGCGGCTGTGGCTTTGCAGCAGGTGGGCTGGCAGGAAGTCTACCCCATGGACTTCTACTCCAATCAGAGCCTGGGGCCATGGGCGCCCAACCACCCTGACAACCAACCGGCGCGGCCGGCCCGCCGACAGAACCAGGTGACCAGGGGCAGGAGATAAAAGAATGAATGACAGGAGCAATATAGGGGAGAGGGGGGAGGAGGGGGGGGGGACGAAGTGAAGCCACGTCCGGCCAGTTTAGGCTTGGAGGCTTTTTATCAGAGTGTCACCATACTGACACCCAGTGGCACAGTGACAGCAGGACAGGTATCTGGACATCTCTCTTCAGTGGCATAGCTCTGACCTTGACCTTGATGCTCAGCTCAGGCGCGCTCATTTGTCGCGAAAGAAAACGACGATCGAATGATATTTAGTTAATTGCTGCCACACGAACACGCCCCGCCGTGGCCATATTAATCCATGTTACTACTAATCTGTCTGAGGTAGGTACTGTCACTCTTCCAAGTGTTAATGCTCTCCCACTGCCTCCCTCCAGAAACGTGGCTCGGAGCCAGCCCTGCCTACCAAACAGTGTGGGCAGAACCCGTGCGCCCCCTGTGGCTGTCAGGGGGAGTGACGCATCGGGGCCGAGGCTGTCCCCGACTCGCCTCACACCTCTGCCTCCGTCGTGACCAACGCCGGAGGATTAAGGCCAGACCAGGGAAGGAGAGATTCAGTCCTTTTGCGGTCCATCAGAAGACAAAGCGAGAGGGACGCTTGGTCTCAGCTCCTCCTGAAATGGATCACCCGCCGTAAATATCCCTCTATCTTTCAGCGCAGCAGATAAAACCAAATGTATAGCTCTTGTTCACTTTTTCCAGATGTGTGTCGAACACAAAACAGATGACACGGGGAGAACGTGGCTCGGGCGCGCGTTCGTGTTCATGTGTTTCGAATTCCCGTGGAGGAACTTAACACTGACAAGCATAGCACTAATAAAAGAGTTCATCCCCAACAGATGTTCGGGCCTTTCTTAATGCGAGCAGAGCTTTTTGCAGTTGTTGGACAGAGACAGCGAGATGACCTTGAGCATGTTCTGTGGAATGAAGAGTCTGTTAATGTGGGTGGCTTTAGGCAAATGCAATCCACTTGTCCCTGGATAAAGTACTGTTTTCTGTCAACCACTTAAAACAGCTCCCATTCATGCTATATTTCAAAGACAAACATGGCTACTGGTGGAAAATCGAGGATACTTTGATGCACTTGTTTCAACGTATATAAGATTTCACAAGAATGTTCTTTCACTGTTATAGAAATGTGGATATTAAAAGAAATGTATTCCGCTTGAATTGTATATTTGGGAATCAAGGAGTTACCCAACGCTAATAAAAAAAATACATACAACACAGTTGTTTCCCTTGAAGCATATTTTCTCATTTTGCTAATGAAATTATAAAACAATAAAACAATACTTGAACCTTGCCTCTTGTTCCAGTATTTTAATTGAACAAATATAATGAAAAAAAAGCAGTGCAAATGCTGAAGAGAAGGCCGAGAGGTATGAGTTCCTGGGTGCGTGCAGTGTTAGTCACGACTGCTCTCCATCCTCATTATTTATTGATGGAGGAGGCTGTCAATAAAAAAAGAAAAAAAAAATCTATCGCCGTTTGGCTGCTACAACGGTTTCTGATTGACAGCAGTGTACTGTGGCCTCAGCTGGTCCTGGGAACCTATGTCTCCGCCGTAGTATATTGCAGCATATATTATCTTCTGTGGTTATGATCTCCTTGAAGTTCGAAATGATTTGCCTGGGAGTGCTACTGAGCTTCTCTGGTCAGATACTCCCTCTGCTTTCCTCCACCGTATCTCCTTGGCAACTGGGGCCGGTGTGATACAGCCCGTCCCGCCAGATGCCCATGTTCTCATGATGTGTGTCATGTGACCCGCTAGTGGCTGTGTTTTTGTACAGCTTGGTACTTGCTACAGAACGTGATGAAGCCTGGTCCGGAATAAATTATTGGCAAGCAGCTCCCTCAGCTGATGTTTGATTTATTGGAGTACAGTATCATTAGAGAGGGTTAGAGAAGCTGCATTAGAAAATAATCTTTCTTTCCTCTTCATCTTCAGAATAGTAGTTTTCAATCCGAGGGCCTGAGGATTGGGATTGGTTTCTATTTTTGAAAAGTGTAATTGCTCATTTGAACTGCAACAAAAGAGGACATTGTCGGGAAAAATGTGCTCGCTGGCGAATAGAGCAACCTGTGTGACAGAGTTTGAATTTTAAACATCGTACACAGAATAGATGGCAAAAAAATTGTCTGAGTGAGTGAGTGGAGTCAATTTGAGCTCAGTATTAGCAGGTCCTTTTCTCTCTGCAAGCAATATTCTTATAATGACTTGGTTAGATGCCTGGTCCGGAGTGTGGCCACTCTGTAAAAAATGACTTTCCTCCATTCTGTTTATGTTTTTGGAAGAGAGTCAAAATGATTCTGCAATGTTTTTCTGTCACAGACCTCAGATTAATCGTCCAGGATCCCCAAAGCAAACCAAAATTGGACCCATGTACTCATGGAAGGTTCGAATATTTGTGTCTGTTGCAGGTTATGAACTGATAAGCATGACACTGTCGAATGTTTTCACAATCAAAAGTGTCCTTGTAAATGTATTCATTAAGTGTGAAATTAAATAGTTAATATAGATGGTTATGGCTTTTTTTTTTAACAGCTTATAAACTTATGATTGTTACGGTCATATTGAGTGTAAACAATATTGTATGTTAATATTACCTCAACCATGTGGTTATTATCCATAGCTGTAACCTGTTCTAACAGTCTAACCTTGATTGTTTAATACTGTTAAATAGGCTGCAGTGAACTTGTTTACATGAGCATAATTAGTCCCTATCAAGTGCCTGTCATATGTCATTATAATGTCAGCTGAGTTTCAAATGATACTCACAGTTGTGTGATAGGCAGCCTATAGATATCCAGTGTCTGGGTTAGAGATAATCTTAGGTTTGGGGTTTGGCTCAGGCTAATGTCAGGGTGAGGGATACACAGTCTGTAAAGGCGCAGCAAATATACAAATGACACTTGATATGTATCACCTGCTAGTTGAGTAATAACACTGCACCATGGAAATAAAATGTTCCCACATTATTTCTGTCAGTAGAGAATAGTTTACTGTATAGAGGTTGGGAGTGGAAAATTATTGTCTGTCTAGCTTATCCAGTCTGTGTAAATTAGGGGGAAAAAAATAAAATAAAATGGTGGATTTGGACCCAACCTCCTGAACTCAATAAAAGTGAATTCCTGAAGAGTTTGATGGATCTATTTCAAAGCACATTGCGGTTACAGTACTTGATTTGGCTCATGGAAGCAAACTAATAGGGGAGTTAGACCTGAAACCTAATGAGGCTCTGATCCGCAGATCTGTTTCAGCTCCGCCGGCCGCAGACAGGCAGCTCTGTGAGTCATTTAAACCCCAGTCAGTCTGGCCTCCTCTCACAGATTCATTACTGGCTCCACCGCCGCCACAGTCCCGCGGACCGACCACTAGGTGGCACCGTTTGCATAACTTGGCTGCAGTCTTGTGACGCATGTGGATCACACACTTTTTCACCGTGGACTAAAAGCTGTGTTGTGCATGGCAGCAAGTGAGTGAGTGCACTTGGGGGAGTCCAAGTACCCAGTGTACTTTTGTAGATGGTTTGTGCAATTGTTTCCAGATGTGCTGGGAGTTTTACTCGGTGCTCCTTCATCTTCCTTGGCATCCTTTCTCCTCACCTCCTCACCGTCTCCCCTCACCCCCCTCCACCCACCCACACACACACTCTTAATGTTTTTGCCATCACACTTCCTCTCCCATCAGCACCCAGTTTCCTGCCCTGGCCAGAGAGTGTTTGTGGTATGGGTGTTACGGCTGCATATATCCTCGACTAACACCCCAAATTTGACTCATCGCGGAGGATACGCTTAACACAACAGGTGTGCAGGTCATTTTGTCCTCATTGTGATATTGATATACACAAACTGCACGGTAAACCCGTTGCTATTGGTGCCCGGCACTTGTTTGTGTAGCCTACAGCTGTAGCAATTACATGACTCAAAATGTCATCAGCTAATGCACTCTCAGCAACAATCACACATCATCAAACATCCCGGGGATTCGATTTGAATTAACATGTTTTCAGTGAATATGAAATGTTTGCCTGCACTGCCGCTCGCCCGTCCCTTTGTCTGGTACCTGTGAGTGAGGGAAAACATGTCAGCAAACGTGATCTTGTTGTTTATTTCTCTGGCCGGGGAAAGGCTGAGTCACAGTAGTCCCACCCTGTCCCCTCCTCTCCTCCTCTATTGTCACTGACCCCATCTGTTCAGCACCTTCCTGCGTGTTGACTTGGAGGTCAGGGAAGTTTACATTTGCCCACTCACTGGCTAAATTCATTATCTCCAGCTTTTGTCATGTAATGATCATTTGTTGCTCATCCGTTTATTATTGTTGTTTTTTTTTTTCCTGTCCGAAATGAAGATCTGACCTCAATGCAAAAAGCCTGTTATTTAACAGAAGTTTTGAAATATCTTTTGTGACTCATTGCACCACAACAAAAATAAACAGAAGAGGAGGAGATTTATTTCGCAAGTTTGTTTTTGTCTTCTTTTTTTTTTTTTCTTTCTTTTTTTTTTTTTCCATCACAGTAGCTTTGAGGCAGTGTGTGACTTCAGACAGCCACATGTGACTGGGGCTGTGCCGGGGAAGGAGTGGCTGTAGAGGACAAGTATATAAGACCCAAAAATGAGTATCACAGAAGTCTGTATTTCTCTTTCTGTCTCTTTCTGTCCATTTTTTTTCCCTCTCTCTCCCTCCCTCTCCCTCAGCCACGTCTCTGTGTATTATTTCTGTTTCTTCTCTTTATTTGTCCCTCCGCCCCCTCCCCTGGATTACATTAGACCTTAACAGAGCGACGACAAAGAGAAGACTGGTTGGGTTGAACTTTCCTGTACTTGCATCTGTCAAGGCGCTCTGTAGGTGGGTGAGAAACTTTTGAGGGAAGAGTCAAATATCAATACTGAGCTTCAGAGAGATGGCTGTTTGAAAGATTCAAGTCAATGTGCTGTAGCAGGAGTGAATGGGTAAAGTGCAGTGTGTGTGTGTGTGTGTGTGTTGGTGCAGGTGTGTCTGTAATGTCAGACTAAGAGCCCGGGCTGAGTTGCATGCTGTCAGTCTGCAAGCCGTCTCTGCACTTGGACACACGGGGCGTTAAAAAGAAAGTAGCCTCCACTGAGGTTGTGTCATTTCTAGAAAATTGCATCGCTCACAGAAAGTCTGTCTCCGCTAACTGCATGCCACATGACATGACCAATCTATCTCCAGAAAATGACGAGGGTGTTACTGTAGTGTGACCCTGAGATCACCTTGGACAGATATGCCTGACAGGTCTTGGCATCACTGGTCTAATATGCCCTTCTGCCACATCTGGCCATTTGGCATCAAGCCTAAAGAGAAAGAAAGAGACCTGCTGGTTTAAGGGCAGAAAAGGCCTTTGGTGCATAGAGGAGGGGAAAAAAACATCAAAGAAAGCCGTTTTCTTAAGGTAGAGGATTAGATTGAAGTGAGAGCACTGACACTGTGGCACTGACCAAAGGTCTTGCTGTACATCTAAATTGAAAGCTACTGTATCTCTGAGTTAAAACAGCATAATTTAATTCAGGCTACTGCAAGAAAATGCTAATAAGGATGAAAATTAATTGTACTGTTTTTTAAGAGCTGCTCCCCTTGCTCCACATCCCTGTGGAAATTTGAACAATAAATGATTATGTCTCGAGGCTGATTTCTGTCTGTGTGGGAGAGAAGAAGCATGGGCGGCCAAACGGCAATGTGAAGGAAGGTTGTTAGAAGGTTGGATAAAAGAGTCTTGAGAGGGAAAAAAAATAAGTGGTGTAAAGAGATGACTAATTCTGTGTGGGAGGTCAGCCTGTCCCTGATCATCCGGCCAAGAGCCACCCCAGCACAGGGCTGTCACCACGCAGCCACCGTCTTCCTCAACCCACTGCGTCCTGCCGTGGATCGTCAATGTTTTCCGCTCATTCTACGATCCATCAAATCTTATTAATTCTTGTCCTCTCTTCTTTCTCTTTCCAGTGGGACAGACTGCATGGAACAGTTCCAGCTATGGTGTTTTCGCCACTTGATTTGAAGGTTTTCATAGTCCTTTATGTCTGGCATGGTTCATGTTGGCAGGGCCCATGGAAACTATTCAAAATGTGATAAGTCTTAAAAAAAAAATACATGGTTGTCATGGTTGGTTAGCCCATTTACTAAATTAATGTTTTGCAAGAAAGTGTGCCTTGGTGTTTTTTTCTTTTGGCTTATTGACTAATAGCAAGTACAATCTCAACCTCTTTTTTGATGCATGGTTAACAATCAGAAAATATGGCTGTTTATAAATTCCTGATTAGTTGGCTTCTTTAATATTCAAGGCTCTGACATGACAGCTTCATAAAGATGTCTCCTGAGCTCTGTTTTCACACCGACCTAAACTGTTCATAAGGTACTGAATGTGACTGTAAATATGATTCTTCTTTTTCTTCTGTTCTCAGGTAAAGGAGACAAGGACAGAGAAACCTCACAGTTTCTGTAGCAAAGGATTTTTTTCTCCCTTATTCTCAAGAGCAGAGATTTATACCAATAAAACAGTTGTTAAAGGGGATCCCTGATAGTAATGCGTAATCTCATTTTATGTAAATGTCAGAGCATGAAAGTATTTAAGGTATTTATTTAGTATTATACAATCTCTCATAGCACAAAACAGTGTTCATATGGGGAGGCACCAAATGTGACTTTTTTCTCCTTTTCTTTATACGTATCAGAATGAAACTTTAAAGTGAACATGACATGACAGATGTTGGTGTCAGGATTTAAGAAAAAATTGTGAACTGAAATTGAGCTGAAACACGTTGTTTTATCTTTTGTTTTTTTATACTTATGTTTTTACCTCGATTGCAAAGACTGTGATACTTTTTGTGGGGTCTGTCATGCAATTTTATAAGGGAAAAACACCTTAAGAGTTATTTATTATTCCAAAATATTTTATCCTCAGGTCAAATCTTAAAAAAAAATAAAAATAAAAAAAAATAAATTGCATAATGGCTTGAGATAAAAACCTGGAAAAAGTAAGTGGAACATTCAAAGTAACCAGCCACTTGAGAACATTACGTAAAGATAAAGTTAATTCCTAAAACTTTTTTATTTAAGGTCCAGAACATCTCACTGACTTAGTCTGTTCCCTCCCATTTCTGTTTGCTCTGACTGTGCTCAGCTTCAACAGGAGGTAAACACTATTGATGTATTAAAAAAGGCTTTATTCCCTCTGTTAATGTCTTTTTGTATCCCTCCTCCTGTTGTATCTTTATACCTTTATTCAGTATTTACATGGTATAATCTCAAGTTACCCAAAACAAAACTCCAAGAGTCAGGAGCAAATACTAAACCTTTCATTGCTCTTGGATGATTAAAAATGGTAATTATAGCCAACAGCGGTGTGGATTTCCTGGTCTCTGTGGAGTCCTGGTCTCTGAACAGTAAGAGTTTATGTGCTGCTGGAGTGGAGCTTCAGCATGTAGCCTCTTACAGTGCAGAGACAATGGGCACTCACCCATCAAGGGATCCTCACCTGATACACCTCTACACTTACACTCTGAGTGTAAGCTATTAATATATCATAGCAATTTCATTTTTCAACAAGACACCCCTTCAAACTCCGATATTGTCAAGCATTTAACCTGTTGAAGTGACCTTGAGTAAGACCCTAAATTGCAACCAGTTCCTGCCATGTTGCTCTGCAGCTGAACCTAACCTCCGACTTCCCTGTGGGCATCAATAAATTATTGCATTATTACATTGATGTGCCAACAAAGATGCAAAGACGGGCTCATGACTAATTCATTTATTGATAGGAAGTGATACATTACATTGGTATTAGTTAATAAGAGGTACATAATTCAAAATGAAAAGTAAAAGTAATCCAGGAACTCAAATTCTGTACGTCATGAGTAATTAAAACAAAACTGTACAACATATATAGATATTAATCCCAATTTGATTCAGTATCTTTAAGACTTGCTGTAGTCCCCTGTTGATAAAGAGTAAATGTCAGGTTTGTCAGAGGGTTCAGGGTATTCCCTGAGCTCCTCCCTGACAGGAGTGGAGCAGTTTTCAGCAGTAGCCTCCTCCTGGCACTGCTGTTATGATAAACCTTCTTCAACACCCAAGATTCCCTTCATCTCCACCTCAGGGATTCCTCCACGCTCAAGGATATGTGTTTAACATTCCCTCTCAAATGTACAGCAGATATGTGAAGGCTTTTGGAGCGATACTCAAACACTTCGTCATCCAGACAGCACCACTGACACGTAGAGGTTTTTTTACTTCCGTGCTTCGTGAGCAGGTTCATAAGGTTCGGTGACCCGCCTGCAGTCGACTTTTCTGTTAAACAGCTTGTATTTGATTCTGCTTGCATCACATAACCTGCTTTTCTTTCAGTCAGAATTGGGGCAAATTTACTTTTAATTTTCTTAATTAAAACGGTTAATTTGAAAAATAACACAGTAAAATTACTACAAAAACCATCAGTGATTTCTTCATATCGTGATACACTGTAGGCAGCTTTTTTAGTGAAGGAGATTTTTTCTATTAATTATGAAGAAAATCTATATCTTGAATTGATTGAATTGCATAAAGCTATGACACATCCCACTGCAGCCTCTGTTATCATGGAGAAAAATGTACTAGGCTCTCATATTCTCTGAAAACGGTAAAGAAGTGCTGCAGTTATTTTCACAGTTCAAAGGTCATCGCTCCACTGCTGCCCTTTCCTACAGGTCTAATGTGGTTTTGTCCAAAGCTTCCTCTTTTACACCACTGTGGTTCAGATGTGTGTTTGCCCCCTAGCGACCATGGCTGTAGACTGTTACCACTGGTGCTGTTGCTACAGTAACAATCTAATGCCACGGTCACCATGGAGACAGTGAGAGAAATATGATTGGCTGTGGTAACTACTGATGTCCTCAGTGGTTTAATGATGTCAGTGATACAGCCTTCAGTAGTGCCGGGTTTCAAAAGGAAACTTCATACAGTATAGCGTCTTCCCACTCAGCTTAGCTCTTTGAATCAAAAAGGTGAGAGCTATCCTATAGAGGTGAGGTTTGCCAGACGTCAGTAGCCATGACTGTAGACTGTTACTGTACTTTGGAGGATTTTTAGCAGTAAGCAGTCTAGAGCCAAGGTATTGATGCACTGACAGGTGGAACAGAGCAATATCATATAATTACATCAGCAGGATTAGACTGCAGTGAATGGGGAAGCATGCAAGCAGGTCACAACAACTGGGATTTAGGGGATGGAGGGGGTGGGGAGGTGGAGAGGGGAGTATGAGAGACACCACAGCACTGACCTTTGTTCAACAATTAAATGTCCTCTGTAATTACATTGCATAATCCAACAAATCAAGGTGTGAATGGCAACAGGAACTCTGCAGACTCATGTTTAGCTATTATATCTGCATGGCGCAGAACATTATAATGAGCCAAATGAGATCACAGTTTGTCACCGCTCAAAGTAGGAAGCATTGAGGCTATTCCCATCACAGGCCTTAAGCCACAGGGCCAGACTGATGGTAACATAGCCCACTTGTTGTGTTTGTAGTATCGATTTCCATACAGATTACCTATGAGTCAGCCACAGGATATGGAGAGATGGGGGGACAGAGGAGGGGAGGATTGGTGGCTTATGCAAGCTCAACTGAATAACCTCAGGGCTGACGTCAGCAGTCTGAATATTGGAGTATAATCAAACACTGATCTGATGTTTCTACTGTTTTATAGGTGTTGGATGCGTTTTGTGATGGTAAAATGCACTGTGCATTTTCGTGGCACATCCTGTTTTTCTTCAGGAGGAATCTAGAAAAGTGAGCATGTGAAAGGTAATTATCAGTCTGAGCCAGCAAGTGCAAAAGTTGCCACCAAATTACTGCTATAGTTTACTACTGACTTGGACTTTATTCTTATATTATATTTTGTGGGTACAAAAGTTATGACCAATAGTATCACATCACCTATGTGAAATATTATCAGTTTCAATTTGTTAGACTTAATAACTGATTACAGTGAAAGTATAAGTCTAAATCGTGAAGAGACTTATTAACATCTAGTCTGTAAGAGTGATTCATTATAAATATACATATACTGTATAGGTACGACAGAAAAAGAGTTTTCTACCACTGTCCATGGTGCTGAAAATCAGCCCCTGGCCGACAGACACCGCTGGCTGCTGCTGCGTGAGCCGTAACTATCCCCATAAACGCTCCTCTCTATTTGTGAGAGACTTGTACATGTTGGGTAGAGGTCAGAAAATATATAAACTGTTATCAGGATTAATGAGGTCTCTGAGGCTATCGAATTGATCTACATCTGAAAAAAAAAAAGAAGTCAGATGGAAAATGCGGTAAAGAACCATCTTCAGGGATAGACTATTAAAACCTTCTTTGAATAGATTATGTTGTTTTCTGTATAAATAAATTCCACAGGGTTCACTGACTTGAGGGCGCAGAGGCAAATATGAGTCCAGTTGTTGTGAACTAGGTGGTTTTGCTTGCAAGCCCCCCCTCAGTGTTTTGGCAAATCAGCCGGGCCAGCCGATGGACCGCGTTCAGCACCGCGGACAGCGCCACATAGCCTGAAGGAGCCACGGGTGTTAATGAAAGATCTTAAAGGCAGTGGCTTATCTCGTTGGGTATTCTCTTCTTTTATGTGGCTTGTGCTCTTTGGAGCTGACTGTCAAGCTCATGCGGATATTCCCCGCACAAAACAGCAGGGAGAACAGCTTATCGAACCAGGCTCATTATAATTCTGCTCGTTGCCCTCTCCAGGAGTTACCTCGGGGAGTTTTCGTCAGACCCACAGGCCTTCCCACCTCCTCATCTCCCTCTTCTCTCGACTTAACCACAGCCACATCGCAATGCAGGTTATGGACGTACATGCGCGACTGGCACTGTGTCTTTAAAGCCCTCTGATGGGTGATTGGGAGTCGTCTGCATGTGCGCAGGAATGACGCAGAATTGACTTCATCTCAAGAACGCGTCACGATGTCATTTCAACATGAAAAAAAAAGAAGGAAAAAAAACACTTGCGAACTATGGAGACGATCTGTGCCTGCCAAGCAGAGGAATAATAGGTCAGTTAAATAAAAGTAGGTCTCTCAACCACGGGTGCATACAGCCCAGAGCTGAAAGATTTTATACCCTGCAGTTGATTTTATGCGTCTCATAATTTGGTTTAGGTTACTTTAAATAAGCAACATATGACGACGTGTTGTGTCACTTCGCTCCGATTAAGGCACTTATACCAAACCAGATTGTGACAGATTTGCTTCTTGGACATTATGTACAAGAAGCAACTGGAGTCCCACAGAGGCTGGCTCATATCCTTGAGGAAATAAATAAAAAAATAAAAATACATCAAGTACATGTCGTGATTCGCTTATCTGCGGGGATGCAGCCTGGTTAACATGCAGTCAGCGTAGCCTACACCCTACTAGACATTCTCTCTTTTTTCACAGTTGTCACTGCCCATGTGCGCCAAAGTGACTCACACTGCAGTAACTTCCAGCCTCTGTAATCTACCGTACATTCACGAAACGGCACGCAAAAGAAAATTCTGTTACAGGAAAGAGTGAGCTGCAAAGATTTAACAGCTCGTCCAAATTGTAATGTTTTGCCGCACGTGGATCACAACCGCTCGGCTTATCTAATCAACTTGTGCGGAGAAATTTTCAAGAGGACAAAATGTTCTTAGTGAAAAGGAAAACTTACCTCTGTGTCCAACCGGTCCACCACAGCTGAAACTGCTTCACTTTGAGACTTAAGAGATCGAACTACACATATAAATGGAACATAGTTTTACCGTTTTCCACCCCGTTAAAGCATAGCTTGATGGCAGCAAACTTGTTCCCATCTTAAAGTCATATCCTATCTACCCTCACCGTCAGCACCGGTACTTCACTGTCGGCTAAAGCCTTGGATTTTTATCACGCATTCCGCTCTTGCACCCCGGTGCCTCGTGAAATTCGGCGGGCTGTCCCGGTGATCTGCTCTTATAGACATCCCGTAGTACTAGTAATGGGGATGGGAGGGGACACTCATTCATTCAGAAGCATCACCTACATGGACGATGTACGTGGACTCTTACGTCACCGAGGAAATTTAGTCAACAGGAGGACGCTTAGGGTTCCGTGAGGGA
>OMLF01010552.1:0-13577 GCA_900302615.1 Holocentrus rufus
CTTTTATTCTAGTTTGGTTTCTACCAGCTGGCTGTCAGATGTGACATTGCCCCTTGCTGCTGAGGAGGAAGAACAGAAGACCGAAAAGGAAAGAAGAAAGAATGAAATAATTTGGGGGAGGGGAGGGGAGGGATTCTCTCTCATTCTCTCTCCCCCTTACGGCTGAACTAGTTTTATATATTGTTGTTTATTTGTTACTTTTTTATATCGATTTCCAAATAGGGAAAAATGTGTAGGCCTTTATAAATGACCGGTGTTTTGGTCGCTTTTGGGCGGGCATTAACAGTGAAACTGTTGCGCATATCTAATGGAGAAGCACTTCGGAGAGGTCTGGCGTCTCCGTGTTCCAGTAGTTTGTCTTGTTGCTCTGCAGGCCGCCGGCGTCGGCGTCGCGCTGCGTTCGGCGGGCCAATCCGCTGAAAAGCAAAACGAGGGGTAACGGTCAAATCTGCCAAATTTGTTGCCAAATTGTATTTTTTGCTGTTTAGTTATCTCTTCTAGTGGTCTTCCCCGAGCATTTTCCACCCCACCAGATTGACAAAGTAAGCAAAAAGAAAAAAAAACCAACAACAACAACAAAACAAAACAGTTCTTCTGGCGCTCTGTACTGTTACCACGCCGTCCTAAAAATCTGTGATTAAAGGGAGATTGGCTTCTCTCCACAGTCCTATGCTCTCCATCTTAGGCCACTGCTCATTGCTCTCCACATCTACTGCATCGACCTCGACTGGATAGGTACCTACTAACTAGACTTATGTCAAATCTATCAAATAGATCCGCCACACAGAACCAGATTACATAGATTTCTCTGAGGTTGAGCCACATCACAAAGTGCTGTTCCATAAGGGTCTAACCGCCAAATACCGTCAATAAGCAAAAAAAACAAAAAAAAAACAAACAAAAACCCTCAACGCGAGGACTGGGGAGGGAAGAGCATGAAGAAAACAAGCGGATACGAACACTCGATCTCCGACTTGACGGACTCGGGGTTTTGCTGCGAGTCCGGAGGCATTGTTGTTGTATACAAGCAGGTATTTTTTAGACTAGTCATTAGTCTCTAAGATTTACAACATCTCTATGTGGACAGAGCATTTACATACACATCAGTTGTTTGTGTCACTTTTCTAACTTTTTTACAGTTGGAGACATTCATCATGTACAGAAAGAAGCTGCTATTCTTTATTTCTCTTGTGGTTGTAATATAGCTGATATCTATATATAAAGAGAAAAACTCCTTCAGGTTGGATCTATGACCGTTTCCACTACAGTCCAGTTGTTTTTGTTTTTTTTTTTATGCTCGTAATTGTGTAAAAGTGTATCTGAGACGGCGTTGCTTCTGTGTTGCTTAAAAAGGTTTTGACGTTTTTGCCTTGTGTTTTCTAACACCGGTACCTTCCCCACCCACCCAACCAGACGGACAGCGATGGTATCGAAGACCGTCGACGTTCTTGTCTTCTCAAGGGACGCCTCGGCTTCCCTCCTCTACCCATCATTCTCTGGGTCAGAGGTCAGAGGTCAGGCGTCGCTGCCGAGTCCCAACTGAATCTCAGGTCAAAGAAAAGTGAAATTCTTTTCTACTTTTTTCCAGATGTTTTTGTTTGATTTGTTTTGTGTGTGTGTGTGTGTGTGTATGTGCGTGTGCACGTGTGCATGTATGTGCGTGTGCATCTGTGTGTGTGTGTGTGTATCTGTGTGTGTGTGTGTGTATTATGCTGTCATAACCAGACATCCAGCCTGGCTGTGTCTGTTACCTCCCTGTCTGACCCATATCCTTCTGACTATTTTATTTTATTTCTCGTATCATTAGACAAGGCCAGTGTTTGTTAAACTGTCGAGGTGGAACCACAGTAGGTCCAAGGACATGTATGTCACGATTAGCACTTATTGTGTTGAAATAACATTGAGTTCAAGGTACAAAGTAAACACAAGATATTTCTCCTAAAGTCATTTAATCTAGTATTGAATCTTAAAATCTTTTTCTTTTTTAGAAGAATTAAAAAAATCTGCCAGTATGATGAGAGAGTTCCACTTGTTCCTGAAGCAAGTCAACTTGTTTCTTGAATTAAGTGTGATTTTCTTGTTATAGTCATACACATTATTGTCCTGTTTCAAGATATTGACGCTTGTGTCCGGAAAAAGTACTGAAACTGCATTGGGAAACAAGTCAGATAATCTCACCCTGTTGGTAGAATTTTTCTTGTGCTTTATAAGATTTTAAGACTGAATATGAGACTAAAAGGCTTGTTAAGGTGGAGAGATGCTATAGGCCCCAGCTGTCTTCCTCTGAGCTAGTTCTGTCATTTGAGTAGCAGGTCTGGATTCAGAGGCGCATTTTAGTTGAAGAAAAATCCACTGTTATGGATGTAAACTGGACTGAGATCCCTGTCTTTAAAAACATAAATGAACACTAAACATTTTGTCGCAGAGTTCAGGTTTACTGAAGAAACAGAAAACAAAACTATGAAGATATTGTAATAAGATCCAAGAGGACCACATGGAATTGATTTTAAAGGCTCATTCTTTTCAAAAAAGTTACATTTGTATTCCCATTTCCCAGCCAAGATGTTTTTTTTGTTTGTTTTTTTTCCTTTTGCTATTTTTGTATTCCTTTGCTATTTGGGGGAAGATTTTGTTGTTCCTTCAAGCATCCATCTACCTCACTGTTTGTTTTCACTCTGTGTACGTGTTCAGAAAGACAAAACATCTCATCTCTGATGTCCGGCTGTGATGACGATCTTACTGACTGCTGTTCATATGGACAAACGCATTACAACACAAAACAACAACAAAACCACAAACCAAACCATCCTGGAGCGGAGCGGGCGCAGAAACATGTTGCAGTCGGAGGGGAAAATGAAAACCAGACTAATGCTGGTAAATGTTTTTTTTCTCGGTCTCTGGTAAATCACCAACCATCATTCCTACTGTAAACAAAGCTGGCTGATGAAAGGGTGAAGGCTGGTCGTGAAATTGGGGATGTACCAGCCTCTGGTCAGGTCAGGGTAGAAGATTTGGCCGTCTGATGCTATGCAGTGTGGCAGTGGAGTGAATGTGCGGGGGTCGTCTTTTGGTTTCTGTTGAATCTCTAGACCCCAATGCCCTGTTGCCCCTCTTCCCTCCCTGTCCATCCCCCAAATCCCTCTACCACCTCAAAGGCTGTTCTACATAAAAACTAGTTTTGGATGTTGTTCGTTACTGTGAGGATCCTTTTCTATGGGTTCAGGGAAGAACCAGAGACTTTTATTTTGAAAAGGCAGATAGTGTCTAGATATTGAAGTATCTGTGACCTTGTGCGTGTCACCGCTGTTGTCCAGTGTACCAGTTATAGTGGTGGAAATGGACATTAGTGAAGTTCTGACTTTGCTCTTCCATGCTTCTCCCCTTCACACAGCCAGATCGTAGATGGTTCAGCTATATAGCATGATGCTAATACACAGCTAAAGAGTTCTACAGTTCAGTGCAGTTATCGAAGAGGTGATGTTAGTGTAGCATCGGCCTCAGTCCTGATGTGCTCCTGCCCTTTTGTTAAACCTCACCTCCTCCCTAGTGTCCTGTGCACCTCCTCCCACTGTCCCTGCCCACTGCACACCCAAACACCGCACCTTGGTCTTCACTGGCCAGTAGAGGCGAGGCTTCATCTTCCCTGTCAGACCTGCAGATGGTTTCTGTTTCTGAAGCCCAGACCTCCAGAGCCAGGAAGGAGTCAGGCAGGAGAGAAAATGTTCTGTTTTCATATTCACACCTGATGTTGTTCTCTAAAGTGTCCCACCTGCTGGAGGTAGAGTGTTGTATGTCCTGGTTTGTGGATGATATGAAGGACAGAGCGAGTTAGATTTCTTGTTCAAAGTTCAGTGAGATTGAAGTGCAACTGTTACAGTTTGAGTCCAGTTTTGGAGAAGTCTGATGCTGGTTCTTGTTCAGTCTTGTCTTTGTTGCAGCCTGGAAAAAAAAAAAAAAACGGCTGTTAAATCCTGTTTATTTTTGACACATTGAGAATGGAACTGGAGTTGGTAGAGAGGCACGTCACTGATTGGAAATGTTTCTTTTTTTGTGTGTTTTTTGTTAAAAAAAAATAAATTCAGATCACCAGCTCTGCCCATGTTTTTGCATTTTATATTTATCATCCCATTGAAGATGTCACATGTCCTTTATCTATGTTATGAATTACAGAAGTCAGAGGAACATATTTATTTAAACTGTTTCCATGTTACTAAGGTAGAGGTTGGCTCTTAGCTCATTTCTGGGCACCTCCCATCAAGCCCTGCGGGAGTTTTCTGGATCCACAGATTTACTGGTGTACTACACACAAACAACCACAGGAGAAAACAGGTGTTAATATTAAAGAATGTGTCATTTTAATTTTTCAAATTATACAGGCAAGCCAAGTGTGATGATAATTTACAAAGCACATCTAATTGGACCACTTTTCTGGTTGAGGCAACCAAGAGCAAAGTACCAATTTTGCTTGAGGAAGATCCAAATGAAGTGTTGAAATAAAGTGTCGTGAATTTAAACAGAGTATACATGAGGGAAAAAAAACAACAACAAAGCCCTGCCTTGTGTTCCCAAAAAATCCATATTATTGTCCCCAAAGTAGAATAAACAATAATGAAACAATTTAAAATGATTATTTTTGTTTTTGTACCACAAGAGGTACCAGATCTGCGCGAATTGGTATTGGAACACAGGCAGTCAAAAAGCAAGAGGTTCCGGATCTGGTTCCGGCAGGATCTGGCACAAATCAAGCCCTGCATCCATGTGTAGTTTGAGATGGCGCTCATATGTTTCAACACTCGTTGATCAGTGATGTGCCAACTGGTCAATGACGCATCAGTTCCCGGGAGCCCGTTTGCCTCCTTTATTGGTTGCTGCTGTAACTGTTGTGGTAACCAAAGAGTGAGTTAGTGATGTTTCTTAAAGAGTTCTAAAGCTCAAACCCAAATCTCTGTGAAGCCTGACCTCTAACGGTGAAAGTAGGGCACCTCGTACCTGTTGCGCTCTATGGGTGGTGACATCACCTGCCACCAAAGAGCAGCCACCCTACTTTTCACCATTAGAGGTCAGGCTTCACAGAGATTTGGGTCTGGGTTTTACTCTTTAATCATATGTATGGATATTATTTTCTTCACAAGCATTGGTAGCCACAATGCCTTTGAGGGCGTTCTTTGCTGCAGCTGTGCACATCACAATGGTAATCAGAGTCACGGTAAAGAACACCCTCAAGGACCTTTCTACCATCATAAAGTGCCATCAGTGAGCTAACTGTGTAGTGTTGTCCATCCTGAAGGTCTGGGCATACTGTCCCTGTGGTTAGAGAGTGTCCTAAAAACTAAGAAACTGCCTGCTTCATGTCCTGTCAAAGTGTCACTGAACAAGACAATAAACTCTGGCTTGCCCCCTCATTGTAGGCCCAAACCAAATGCCTAAATGCCTAATACATAGGAATATAACAAGAACATCGTAGTGGATGGTGGGCCTGGAGGAACGGGCCAAAGTTTGTTGGAGTTTTCAGACCACGATCAGGGTCGGTAAAGTTCAGGGTCTGTGGGACTTTGTGTGTAAAGCGACTGGTAAATCACTCAGCAGATAACCCACTATCATCTGGAGTCCCATTCTATTCCAGACATCCAGGTGGCTGAAGGTGTTGAAAGTGGCTGATAGATTTTGGGGTTTACCAAACACTGCCTTGCTCTCCAGCAGAGGGAACTCAACCTCTCAGCCTCTCTCCATGTGTCCGATCTCTACAGACACATTTCCTTTCATCAATCTCTTTCTCATACTAGCCCTCACTCCGTTCTGTCCATTAGTTTCTAACGAAGCAGGTCTCTAGTTTCAGGCTGGGAGTCTCAGTGGTTTGGGATGGGAGGTCCAGTCGATATCAGCGGTGGGTTCTGGTTCAGAGTCCAATAATCCAGTCCAACCATAGCAGACGACTCAAAGAGGCGTCCTGCAGCCTAGAGCCAGTTTGTACCGGTGTGACCAGTTAAGGATGGATACATTCAACATTTGTGGTCTGACTTTTGCCTCAATTTTACCACTGGAACGCCTCACAGAGCTGACATTAAATAGAACAAACTTTATTTTTTCTTTTCATTTTGTTGCAAATGATGGCCAATTTGCTACCAAGGCTTTGATGTGTGTAAATTATTCATAGCCTTCCAAGTCTTGTGTTTCTATTGAAATGATTTGTTAGACTGAGGTTTCATTTTGGTTTCCTTTTGTACATTCTGTTGTAATAATTTCTTCCTGTTATCAATATATTCTGAATACTGGGGAAATTGTCGAATGGCTGAAGGATAAGAGAATGTTGGTTTCTCTGATTCTTTTTTTCTACGCGTTTACCACAAGATTTAAGATGAATAAAAATGTATGCAAACTGTTTCGCTGGCTTGCCTTTATTGGGAATATATGACTGACAGTTCTGATATTTTGGGCAACTTTACCCGAAGAGACCTTTTGTTTAACAATACAATGAGGTTTGGAAATGTGATTCTCATTGCACAGAATGTTAAATAATCTCATATGGTCTAAGGTCACAGCTGATATTTGTGAATGCTACAAATGCTTCCCAAAACCAGAAAAATAAATACATATGGCTTGAAAACATCAATATGTAAATTTTGGAGCTTGCCCACAATGAAAGTGATACTCATTTTTTTAGGCCTATATGGTTTGTTTATTTGTTTTCCACAATTGTGCTGTATTCTACTATAATGCTATCGCTTTACCAGAAAATGTCCCCTTCTGCCCAAGCAGCTTCTGCCATGACAGTCTGACCAGTGTCAGAAAACTCAGAGTTGACCCTGGGCTGATAAAGATGTAAAGTCTGGAGCTTCTCCGTAGAGAATGAAGAGGGAGAGACATTTTATTAACTGTAGTTTATCTGTTTAGTGCATTAGTATGATTACTGTTTCTTACTGGTTCACTGTAGTATTTAAGCAGTAAGACAAGTACCCTGGAATCAATGAAGGAAAAGAAGGTATCTCTTTCAATTACAATAACAATTTGGCGGATCCAGCAGAAAGAAGAGGCATAGACTGGGGCACAGTGGTGCGAATCATGCATTGTCTACTACTGGAAAGCATCCCACAAGAATATGTGAAAATTAACAGGGTCAGGAAACAGATGGGCATGTTTCAATCAGGTGTGGAAGCTGAAGCAGAGAGAGAGAGAGAGAGAGATAATGAGGACAAAAATGGATGAGACTGGAGAAAAGGAATTTATAGTCAAGGGGATTCTAAAATTAGCTGATGATGGCAGTGTTGAATTTCTATTAAACATTTGAGTAGTAGTAGTAGCAGTAGTAGTAGTAGGTGCTTTATTAATCCCAGGGGGAAATTGCATGGCTACTACAGCAGACATTACATACAATCACACAGACACAGATAATAACATAATCTTCATAAGTTAACCCACATTAAGAGATAAAATGATGAAAAGGATAAAGGATACATATTTAAAAGCACATTGACCCTTATGATGTGATATACTGATGGATGTGAGCCTAGAAGGATCGTAACAAGGTGTTGATTATAGGTTATGAGCAGGAGATGGCGGTATTACAACACTTATGGATACCAACCACCAATTGCAGACGAAGAAGAAGAACGTGACCTTTGACCGATGACGTCACATTTTGTTTACACCAGATAACTGTTATAGCCAAACCTTAGAGGCAAAAAAAACGTAGGTTATAATGTGCATATGGGGGAAATAACGTCAGCGAAAGTGGTCTTGCAAAAGTAAGGTGAATGATACAAACGTTCATTATGTGTTGGGCTGTTTGCTGTCGAAAGTAGCTTGCTAACAGTAGCATAACGTTTCTAATAACAGTGCCGATATGCTCGTTTAAGCTAACCTAGCTGTTAGGTCAGTAAGTTACTAATTCTTATATCTGGTGCGTCTGTGTTAAACGGTAACTCTTTGAAATGGCAGGTTTTCAGCGTTTTCAGTTTGTAGACTGTCTAACGTTAGTATTTTGTGTTGCTGATAGCGTTGCAGTAGCAGCGCTAGCAAGACAGCTAGTTAGACGGAGCTTAAGTTAGTTTCAAGTTGGATAATCGATAAAATCTATTGATACCGCATGGTGCTTGAAGCATCGTAGGGACCAACAATAAACTATCAAGAGGGATGATTTAAGAAGTCAATTACATCTATATGGAAAGATTAAGAAACCCCAAACCAAATTGGGAATGTCCAGTGACATGTCCTACCTCAGACACAACTGATCATTTTCACAGTGATATCAATTATTTAAAAATAATTCTAATATAAAAAATAAGGTTTTGAAGTTCAATAGCTTCAAGCTTCTGTGACCCGCAGACCCAAAACTAACTTGGGAATATCCAGTATGTCACTGGATATTCAGTAATTAGTAATATGTTCCACATCAGACACACCTCTTCATTACAAGTAGCTATGTAGAAATGAATAGGTGTGTCTTATATAGAAGATATTACTGAACATTACCAAGTCAGTTTGAGGTTTCTAGGTCACAAGACCTTGAAGCTATTGAAATTAGATCCTTTTTTAAATAATTTCTCTTTATAGTTTATTGGCAGTCCCTAACATGCTTCCAGCACCATACAGTGTGAATATCTGTCAAATATCCAACATGATACTAACTTAAGCTCGGTCTTGTTTGGTGAGTTTCGACTGAAGACAGATCGAACCTTCATTTTATGTTGCACATGTCAGGCTGCTGTTTGGTGACTGTTGTTAATGAGATTTATTTACAATTCGTGTGTGCCTCATATGTAAATCTGTCATATAGCTGTATGTAAGTAGGTTCGCAATATATAGTTAGGATGAACCTGTTGAATGCTGTGTTGTCCTAGTCCAGCCACTTCCTAGCTAGTGATTTATAAAGATCTTATTAACATAAAGTTCATTGATCTCAGCTGCAGTAATGTAACAGAGATCTAAGTATGTGCGTTGCTTTGTTTAAGGGAACAGTGATGCCATAAAGCACGGAGGCAGTACAGAGGCTCCTTTCCCAGGACAGGAGGGGGCTCCTCAGAAATGGCAACTGAACTCCATGAGACCATATTCACCGCCAAACAGGAGCGCCACAAAAACCTGTTCCTCAACTACAGGAACCTCAACAACTTCCCCGTGGAGCTGCTGAAGGATGAGGGCCTGCAGTTTCTGGAGAGACTCTACATGAAGAGGAACTCGCTCACCACGCTGGTACTCACACAGTGCTCTGCAGTGCAGCCCTAATAACTGTGGCAAATTAATATAGTCTTGGTTATCAGCAAGCATCAATTACGAGCAGAACATGACTTAAGACCTCATAATCTCTCATTATAATCTCTTATAATCTCCTCCAAGAAAAATAAAACATTGATGCAAGTCATACCAATCAATTTCAGAAGCTGATAATTTATGAAAATGCTGCGTAATTACCGTGATAATTTCTGTCTTTATATTAACTGTATTTTTTCACGATGTCATGATGCATGAAATCACATTTTATGAAAAAGTGCAGATTTGCTGCTCATTATTTTTCTTACCTCCTTTCTTTCTCTTTCTCTGTCTCTTAGCCTGACAATCTTGCTCAGAAGCTCCCAAATCTGATTGAGCTGTAAGTATTCAGCACGTACATCAGCAGCGCATTTTATACTCGTAAACATTATCATTGTTGTTTTTAGTTGACAGTTTAGTAATGTATGTCAGCTTTACTGTAGTTAGTGTTATTTGCATGCAGTGTTAACTGTGACTGTGACAGCTTTGTCTACCCAGTCATTATACTGTAGCAGTTAGTTTGGCAGGTAACAAATTGTTGTTTGATGCCCTATTCTAAAAATCTAATTGGCTGATAAAATAGTGAAGGTTTCTGGTGAGCTTTGCTGATTTACCAGGCACTGGAGCTGGTGGACTAAAGAGTTACTTTCCTGCCTTAAACATGGCTCCAGTGAGCCTTTTTTCACAATACTCAGATGAGGGTCCCTAGGGAAAGCCTAGCTCCCTGGTGGCTCTGTGTATGTACAGAGGTCCCTAGCAAATAAAATGATGCTGCTGTTTCTCAGTAGTGTAAATGCTCCACAGTCATTATAGATGATTAAACTTCATTCAGTCACTCCAGTCTTTGATTTTTGGTTGTTTGTAAAGTTAATTGTACTAAAATTAAATCTCGCTCTAGTGAAATTGTGAACCTTTGTGTAATTTGCCTCAGATGAAAACTAAAATGTAACTATTACACCCTAATGTATGATATCATGCAAGTAAAGAGATTTTTGATAAAAAAAATCATTAGTAATGTGAACATGATGACTAAGCAGGTAGAGGCAAATAACAGAACAGCCAGAACAGTCTCACAAGTGCAGAAAATTACATCCCTTTGCATCATGCAGCCTTTAAAACTAGGAAAAGACAACACTTATACCTTAATACCATATTACCATATCCAAAATCCCAGACAATATCTAGACTCCTATTACAGTATCAGTATATGTCAATATATTGCTCAGCCCTAGAAACCTTAGAAAATAACATAGAGTTTTCTTTCTTTCAAGGTATTTGCACTCCAACAACATAGTCATCATTCCTGAAGGTAAGTCTCCCTCTGTGAATAGATTCCAACATCCACACTGACTGATTGTCACTCAGCTTGTAATTTGACAGCGTTTGATCCAAACACCATGTGACTTTGAGAAAGTCTGCATGCTGAGGAAAACCTAGACATCAAACACCAGTCCTGTGCATATTGGTCATATGTTCTTGGTCTAGTTTGTTTGCACAGTGTTAAAACATAGTTGCAAAACAACTAAAAAATTAGGTAAAATATGATGAGGAAAAAGGAAATTACAAATTGTGAGATTGAGATTAAAAAGTAGCGAGGGCCTCCTATAAATATTTCACCTTAAGAAGGACCAAACAAAAGACAAACAAACAACAGCCACAACAAATTCAACACGACAAGCTAAGGCACACCTAGGAGGTATTTCATGAAGCAGGTCAGCAAGTCAGCCAGAAAACTTTAAAAATGTTATGTAATATCTTCTGAAACTTTATTTTTTGATATCTTTCTCACAGTTATCAGGCAACATTTCAAAACCCTGGCTAAATCTTGTTTTATGAAATATCCTCTGGACTCAATAAGAGAATCTAAACTAGTCTCATTTGGACATGAAATGAACCTGAGAGTTGAAGCTTTTTTTTTTTAAACCTTGACCTTTTTCTGAGCCAGTGAGGTCAGCTCGGTGAAGGTTGTCCACTAAACAGAGTGACAGTGACTGTGCTTTGGTCCTCAGCTATTGGAAACCTGGCCAAGCTGCAGTCGCTGGACCTGAGTGACAACGCCCTGCAGCTCCTCTGTCCCGAGATTGGCCGACTGAGGTCCCTGCGGCACCTGAGACTGTCCAACAACCAGCTGAAATGCCTTCCTCCAGGTGAAACACAGCACCTATCTGTCTGTCTGCTTGTCACTCTGCACCTCTGTCTCTCCTGAGACGTGTCCTCTCTCTGCTGTCAGTACCTGCCTCGGCTGTCATGAAATGTCAGCTTTTGTGGTTTCACTCTCTGTGCAGCTCAGTGGGAACAGCAAAGCACGGCCACTGCCAGAGTGGGGCTTTGATTTCCTCCAGGACGGCCCGTACTAAAACTGTATGCACTCAAAGACTGTAGCGTCCTCTGGATGAAAATCCACCAAACATAATGTTGAATACATTATAGTCCAGTTCCCAGCGGATGGATGGTCAGGTTGGCTGGTGACTGACAAATAACAATATTGACGTATTAATATATATAAATTTGTAGGTATTTCTTTTGCCAGCAGATGGCGACAGTGCTGCACTAACACTCCAGCACTCACACTGCCAGAGTACAGGGATTTCATTCCCTGTGTATCTTAATAACAGAGTGAGAGCTCGTACAGTGTATCTTTACTACAAACACAGACACACAAGTCAACATAATGTTGGCCAAAATTAAAATCTAGATTATTATTATTATTAGATTATTTATAGTCGTGATGATTTGAGAAACACGTTCACTGTGTATGTTTCATCTTGTATCAACAATTTTGACTATTTCCAGCTACAGTAGATTTTCCAGATGAGATGTTTCAGTATGGCTGATATGTCAGTCAGTATTCCACTATTCATTGTTGTTCCAAGTTGTGTCCCAGCAGTTCGTTATGATCTAGTCTATAAAAGTCTGTTTCAGTTAAGCAAGGACTTTAGTTCTTTACGTCTTTACAAATGGTGGAGGTGTGATTTAGAATAAAACTCTCCTGTCTGCCTGGCATCGTCAGAGATTGGTGATCTGCAGGACCTGGAGACTCTGGATGTTTCCATGAACCAGCTGGTGTCTCTGCCCGACCGGCTGTACCGCTGTCTGTCTCTGCAGTACCTGACCGCCGACCACAACCAGCTGAGCCATGTCCCCCGCCAGCTCTGCCAGCTACACCGCCTCAACCAGCTCTCCATGGCCGCCAACCGGCTGCTCTTCTTACCGCTCGGTCAGTACCACACTCTTGTCCACGTGCCGTGTCTTGATAGAGTCATGCCGAGGAAGACAGCGTTGACATGTGTGTGTTTCAGACCTAGGCAGATCGCGGGAGCTGCAGTTTGTGTTTGTTGACAACAACGTGGACCTGAAAGGCCTTCCCTCCTACCTGTACAACAAGGTCATCGGCTGCAACGGGTAACACAGATCCTCAAACCACCAACCACTTCAGCTTAGATTAGATTGAGTTAGTTAAGGTTAGTTGGGTTAGGTGAGTAAATAATAGAAGCTAAGGTGAAGTCAGGTGGAGTCTTACTGCAACCCAGGCCACATGGAGACGACTGTGTACTTTAGTGGTTCTCAACTGATGGGTCACAGTCCAAAAGTGGACCGCAGATTGATTTTGATTGGATAGGCATGTAGGTCCACTTCATCACAAAAACAATAAAATAAATAATTGAAGTGCAGTGATTATCGCATCTATTTTAAACTGCCAGATAAACAAGGATTTATTTGTGTGGCTGATTTTTCCAAAGAAACCTGTTGAAAAAAACAAACAAAGGCCGAACCAGGAACAATTAAGAAACTATTAATAAAGGCTTTGGCCTAAAATAACAAGACATGACCGGCCTGTCATTCAAGAAAATGTTTGTTCTCTTTATCCTTTTCAGCAAAATAGCTTTTAATAGACCTTTTTCACAGCAGCTATTTTGACATGAAACAGTAAGGCAAACACAGGTGTTACTAATTGCATTAATTAACGTTCTATACCAGTTAGGGCTATGGAATGGAACCTTCATTAATATCATTATCAACACCTGTGTTTACCTGCTATTTCCTGTCAAAAATGGCTGCTGTGAAAGAAGACAATTATACTGTTGTCATGATTAGGTCTATTAAAATATTATTGCTGCCTGCCCAGTTTTGGAGGCTTGATTTCATCTCAGTCGCTGTTGCAATGGCTTTTTTGTTTCATGGAGTTTAAAGTCCTCATCCCAGAAAACAGGCTTTTGTTTGTTTTGTGTTTTAACAGTGCATGACAGCATTGTAGATCACTGCGCTTTTCTTTTTGTGTAATGAAATTGTCACTCTTCACTTAGCCAATGTGTAGACTGTGATTTAATGAC
>OMLF01010552.1:13597-23672 GCA_900302615.1 Holocentrus rufus
CCATGACCGGCCTGTCATTCAAGAAAATATTTGTTCTCTTTATCCTTTTCAGCAAAATAGCTTTTAATAGACCTTTTTCACAGCAGCTATTTTGACATGAAACAGTAGGGCAAACACAGGTGTTACTAATAGCATTAATTAATGTTTTATACCAGTTAGGGCTATTTCCTGTCAAAAATGGCTTGATTTCATCTCAGTCGCTGTTGCAGTGGCTTTTTTGTTTCATGGAGTTTAAAGTCCTCATCCCAGGCTGTTGTTTGTTTTGTGTTTTAACAGCGCATGACAGCATTGTAGATCACTGCGCTTTTCTTTTTGTGAAATGAAATCGTCACTCTTCACTTAGCCAATGTGTAGACCGTGATTTAATGACTGGAAAAATGTGGACCCTGAGGCTAGACCAGCTGAGAACCATTGTTTAGCCTATTACAGTTTATTGACTGTAAACTGTCCGTCAGTTCTTATTGTCCACTGGAAACAACACACTCCACATTTCTCTTTTTTTGATTGTGACTGTCCATCCTTTCACACAGACTCTTTATTTAGTTTGTTTTTAAATCATTTGCCAGTGACCATGACTGCAGGTCATTGGTTTTCCCAGTTTTGTGTTTACCCATTTTATAGTCCAACCACAGACCCTGAGCAGTTTCAAATTTCTGTTCAGTTTGTGAGTTTATTCAGCTCTTTCTCTTCACAGAATTGTTAAAATAAGTATATAAAATAAGTTAAAATAAGTAATTGTGAATTCATCCACTACTTAAGTGTGTCTCAGAAAGTGTGTGTGTGTGTGTGTTGCTTCCATCCAGGTGTGGTGTGTCCTCCCAGGTGTTGGACGGTGACCTGGGTGAGGCTCTGGGTGTAGCGCTGAGCGAGGCGCTGGCTGGACTGCCGGCTGAAGTGAAGGTTGTGGGTTTAGAGACAGACGGCGTGGTTCCCCTGGAGGAGCTTGCCATGAGGACCCTGCACCGCACCTACCACCACCACCCAACAGGTGAGGGACACCACAGTCTGCCTCACTGGCCAGCTGGTTGCCAGCAAGTTAGTTAATAATCGACTTAGACAGATTTTCTTGCACAGTGTGTGAAACCCTAGTACATGCCATTTTCTCTCTTTGCAAGGGAGAGAAACTCACATCAAATGGCATGCAGCGAATATTTCCTTGCCACATACAAAAGTGCGATCAACACACTAGGAAAGTGTCAACAGTTCCTGTACTGTTCTCCCCCGCAGAGCTGAACCTCGTGCCTCCCATCGTCCTCCCAAAGAGCCTGCTGGACCTGCTGCAGTTCCCGCTGGGCCACTGCCACCGCTGCAGCCAGCCCATGTTCACCATCGTCTATCCCAAGCTTTTCCCCCTCCGCAACACCGCCCTGGCGGGGGTGCACCGCAGGTGAGAACACACGCACTCCATCCCTGCCACAAATGCCCACTGAGCTATTCTAATGTGCAATCAGAGAGTTTGGGGAGCAGGGGACTGTGTGTGGAAGGCAGCATGAGAAATGACCACCAGGAAGATGCTAGTGCATTTGTTTGAATCTCTGTTATGTGTAAGTCAAACTAGCCAGAAGCCTGGCTATTTGCAACATGACTTGCAAACTTATACAACAGATGCTCACTGCACTTCATAAAGTTTAACAGCAATGCACTTACTTTTTTGAATCACTAAAAACAGTTGTCACCTTGTTGGCAATGTCATCCTCGAATAAATTATGCAAGCAAGCTGTTGTACTATAAAATGCAATGCATTGTACAAATACATTTACACTTACACTACTTCCTTTTGAGAGTCACTGAAAATATTTGCAACCATTTTGTCAGCGTCTTCCCACAGAAGAAATCAAGAGGTTTGTGTTTGTAGATGAAGCACAGCGGAGATTGTGTTCCCTAGGTGACAAATGGAGGGCAGCTGCCTCCTCAAAGGCTGGCAACAGTGGGCTAAACCCAACTTAGCCAAACATAAGCAAAGATACTCAAATAAAGAAAGATGGTGCATTACCATTGGCACCAACAGTATGAACATGGAATACACTTCATATCCCTCACGTGGGCACAGTCGGATTTGTCTGCCTAACAACGTCTCTGCAGCAGAGAGCACCAACTGATAGTTTTCTCCTGATTTGTTCATCTGAAAAGTACCAACTTAGTGTCAAAATGTTGGGAAGATCTGTGGCATAAGAAAAAGTCTTGAGTGACTATGGGACGTAAAGGTCACGTGTTCTTACTTCTGTGTCTTCCTCGATTCTTTGCTCTTCAGAACCACAGTAAGTTTCGTGGCCTATTGCTGCTCCAGTCAATGCCTGCGAACCTTTGATCTCCAGGGATGACCTCACTTCACGGACCCCCCTACCCCCCCACTTCCTCTCAGCAGCTGCTGATGGGGTTTCCAGAGCCTGACAGATGATGGCTTGTCAAGAGTCCGCCGGTGAACGGTGGGTCTTGGTGTTCTTTGTTCCAATAGCGCAGGAGCAAGGTGCTTGATTGACAGTACCAGGAGCCGCTGAAGACCAGCCGGTGTGGACGTTGGCGGGTCGGATGATGGACCTGTCGAAGCTTGTTTGTTAATGTTCAGCAAACTTTGGATAAAGACGCTAACACTAACTCAATGTTGTGTTCAGGTCATGGGCAACAGCACTTATATGAGTTTAACCAACTGGCATGTTAGGCCTTAGAATTTAACTCCTACTGGAGTCGACATATTCGCTGCTGTATGTGAACAGCAAACCACTCTGCTAATTCAATTAGATTTCTCTAGAAACTCTGTCAGTATTAGACCTGAAGGAACTACTAACCCTTTACTGAAAATGGGCACTTTTTGGAACATTATTGAAGAACAAGCACTGTTGTTTGATTTATTTGTGTTTGTCTTAAAATGTACGGAACTTTGTGAAATTGGTAATAATTTTTTACATCACACGATAGACAGCATACATATTTTGCAATAGACACATCCCGTTGGCAGTGGAGTCATCTTTGAGATATTAATGTTTGTAAGTTTTTGTTTCCTTTGAAGAGTTCTGTTCTAAAATACTGTATATCCATTGAAGATAGATGTCATTTTATACAGCTGGTACGGTAGCCTTGTTGTTTGAGAAAGCCTCTCACCATAGAGAGATCGCAGGTTCAACCCCCCCCAGTTGTCACGTGTCCTTGAGCAAGACACTGACCTGCTCAGTTTATTTTACGCTGCTCTGGATAAGCCCATTAAATAAGTGCCTGAAATGTAAAATGTACATTTGGGACGACACACAGTGACACAACATTTATTAAAACAGCATATGAGGAGATCCCTTCCAAATTCCCTTTTTGAAACCATTTTTG
Source organism: Holocentrus rufus (assembly GCA_900302615.1). Taxonomy (NCBI): domain Eukaryota; kingdom Metazoa; phylum Chordata; class Actinopteri; order Holocentriformes; family Holocentridae; genus Holocentrus; species Holocentrus rufus. The sequence continues at coordinate 16,913 of OMLF01010552.1, forward strand.
GAAAATATAAAATGAATTGCAACAAGTTCATCATTCAGTCTTTCTAAAATCTACAGAATCCAGTCAAATGTCGATGAAGGATTTAATGTTACAGATATGTTCAGAAAGTATCAGAATTTTAATTTTATGATGTAAAGTATTTTGTAGGAGTACAAGCCCTGTTTTTTTTGAATGAAGACTGTTTTGTTCTGGAACAAAACTCTCCATATGTAATGTTGTGTTGAAAAGTAACCAGTGGTTTTAATACGGATGTGTTCAACATTGTGCATTCTGTGTAAAACCTACAGGGGGCTAAAATGCTCATATAGTTTTTAACAACCTTGTAGAGGCTTGCTTCTTCCGCCTCATCATAACTGACTCTGTTTTCCTGTCATAGACTTTAGAAATTAAGGCTTCTGCACTGCAAAGGCACTGCTTGATTGTTTTGTCCAGCTGATGGCTGTGTGTTAATGTTGCATACTATGATGTACAATTCTAATTTATCAGTTGTTCTCTTTTGAAACTATTGCATTTGGCAGTAAACGTTGAATGATGATTAACTTCATTTAATTGCCAGTGAGTTTCTACACACACACACACACCACTTTGTCAGAGTGGATGCCTGGAGGATTGAAATTGGAAGATTTTCTTGATTCACTTGATTGAATATGGAAATTTACAAGTCTACCAGTTAAAGCAGAAGCGAGGATTTGTTCCATGTGTGTAGCGGAGCATGTAGTTTAGGTAATAATCTGTCATTTTTCTCATATAAATACACTTCCATTTTACCGCTCTTATAACAGTTGATACAAAAATAATGGTTCAACCCATAGCCAGTTCATGAAAACTCTTTTAAACACTTCTATACCTCTTGCTGTTTCTTGCCTCTAGCTGCTGTCTAATCGACAGTCATAGTAATATGTAAATGTAACCAGTTTTATAAAACATGCTTGATATATAGCCTGTACTGTAGATATTGCCACCTGCTATAGGCACCGACTGAAATTCTGTGTTTGTACTATGTGTAGTCGCTTCTAGTCTCAGTAGGGCTGGGTCAGAGCTGTCAGATCTTTTGTTTCCCTGTGGGATCCAGAGGCAAGTGACATCCTGTCAACACAAAGGTCTTGTGCTCAAAAGTCCTTGGCCAAACTGGCCAGATGAGGCCCATAGCCTCCTCCTCTACCTGCACTGGAAATGCTCCTTTCTTATAAAGACTTTGTTCCTCTTTCCTTGAATTTAATTTCTTTTTTAAACCTCAGACTTTTCAACATACAAACTATAAAAAATATGCCAGATAACAAATGAAAATGAAAGTTATCTGGGAACTTATCTGGGTAGCTATATCTCAAATGCAAATTGACTGGCAAGATGAAAGATAATATGAGCTTTAGGACTTTAAATGTTAGTACATCATCGTCAAATGAATTGTGATACTTGATTATATCTTATCATGCCTCTCCTTAAGTAATTTCTTCATGATTGTAGCCATGACCAGGAGGAGACATCACCAGAAGCTGTCCAGGTGTTTCAGCCCTGAATGACAACACTCCCTTGTTGGCAGGTCCGTCATGGTGGCCAAGTCTTGGCCTCTAGATCTACATTTCCTGCAGTTTCATTTCCAACAGGAAGCTCTTTCTGCTGTGTCCCCCAGCCTACAACTGGCTTTCTTCCCTGTCCTGTTGATAGCAGCTTCCAGAAGGACTGAGCAGGGAAACCTCTGCACCCTCTTTCCTTCAATAGACCACATCTTGGAACGGAACATCCCTCCCAAGTTTTACTCTTGCTTGGGCTAACTGCAACAGACTGGTCTTGATTATGTTCGGAGTTGATGGCTTTGGTCCTTTCCTGACAGTGATTGAAAGTGTCAGCGTCTTCAGTCTGCAAGAGTCCGTAAACTCGGCCAGTGCTTTGTCATGGTGCCATCTGTACTTCTCTTGGGTCAGAGCTATTTTGTAACCCAAGATAACATGTGTCATGGTGTCTTTCTGCCCATAGAGCCTGCACAGGGAATCATCTCTCCTTCACCTGTGAAAATTCACTGGTGTTGGGCGGGTGTCATAGACAGCACACAGAGGGAAGGCAATTCAAAAGGGTTCCAGTCTTGGTCTATCTTGTCCAGGTGCCATGGGATCCAAAGTGTACAGTTCCTGAGCCTCTTTGCTCCTCCTCCAGTTGGTTCCCAGTCCTCGGCATGCAAGGGTGCCCAAAGATGTCTCTGAGCTTGAGCAAACCCTCAGCTTAGGCTACTGATGCAGATGCAGTCCACATGGTCCAGGCCTCATTCATATGCCGGCCTCCCTGACTATCTCATACAGGTACTTGATCTTGATCTCTTCACTCTTTCCACATTTGTAACTGGGATTTCATACATCGTGAGGAGAAAAGGGACTGAAATAGATCTGACTCTTGACAATGAACTGCAGAATTCAAACAGCTGAACAAAAAAATGTAATTTCTTTCACTCAGACACCTCAAGTGTAGTAAAACACATTGCTTGATGTTTTTTGCTTGCAGTCTTATTATAGTCGTGTTGAAGTTTAGATCTTAAACTTCAGTGTTTGAATGCAGTTTCAATGCTGGAATTGTAAGGCATTGAGTTTAGAGTCTGCCAGGCTTCTCAGTGATGACATTTCATTATGATAATTATGATACGAATGCCTCAGAGCTAAGTTGGTACATATTTATTGATGTCAGAATGGTTCACAAAGCATCTTTAAGCAGGCAAGTTGACTGCAAACACACATTCTCAGAGCACTTGCGTGTTGCTCAGGAAAACACCATCATAGCACAAAATGCCAGAACATCAAACGTTAAACGAGTCAGCGATGGTGAGTCATTCTGAGGGATAATGGAGCGAAGAGCAGAGGTGGAGGGTGGAGCAGTAACCGAGCGTCTCCATTACCACGATCAATAACTCAGATGGGTTTGAGACCATGATCTTCCCCGGTTGGGTTGTCAGCTCTCTGTCAGCCCTCGGGGGCTATCATATCTCTGCTGACTGCACACTTAAGCTAACACAAACACATGCACACCCACACCCATGCATATGTTCTATAGGCAAAGGGTACTTTACACACTCATATATACACTGAGACACACAATTGGTTGAACCACATTAAGATAAACAATGCCCATACATACATCCCAGCAACACACACATATAAAAACAGGCAAAGGGGCAGTGTGTGAACTGGAGAAGCACAGGGAAAGGTCATGAGAAAAGGCAATGAACATCCCACTGGCCTCAATACTCAAATTTTAGCTGCTGTTATTCAGGGAAAGGGAACATAATCAGGCATATATTGTTCAGGAGGGACCGGTACACACTGACGGTGAGAGCCATCATCCCCACCATCTGCTCTGTAAAGTAGCCCGTTAAGTTGAGTCCAAGTGAAACCTATGATGCTTTATTGATTTTACCTGTAGGATTCACTGCTTTCACGAGGGAAAGATGGCAGATGAAGGACAGGAAGGACAGCTGAGAGATTTCTTTTAAACCGTGAGACAGATGAGAAATGGATTGTATGCCACTCAGTTAGAAGAAGGTGTTGATGATAGTTTTTAACATCACATTAAGTTTATCTACAGAGCCCTTATTCCCATAAGATGCTTTGTGAAATCTCCAGGCAATCACAGAGTCTATGACCCTTGTATGAGACACTGGTAGGTATACATTTATTAACAGTATTAATATATTCCTGTATTCCTGTTTTGGATACACCTATTATGTATGTACTGAATGCTGACTGTTAAAATGATAAAATAAAACAACTAAACTTACACAGCTATTTATTTATTTATTTTTCAGTTTTAGTTTTAAGGTAGGTTGTAGTATGTGGTGAAAATATTGAGGTTTTCCATAGCAACCTAAAAAAACTAATTCAACCCAAGCTGTTTATAGTAATCATAAGAGTTTATTTTTTATTTATTTACATACTGCCACTGTCAATAAAGTAACTGAATGAGTCCCACACTGTGAGACCAGCCCATAGTGTATATGAGACACACAACTGGACCAACACCAAGGTAACCCCCAGTGGTTTATGTTTTAATTTTTCAGACACATTCATCTGAATAATTGAGTACCTGTTTTAAATTCTCCATCACCCTGCTCTCTGAAAAATACTGGTACATTTCCACATGAGTCACTGTCCCTCATGTTTGATAACACATGCAGAGTAGTTGTTAGTAAAAATACAATTTTGCCTCTGGTGAACAAGAACTCTTAATTGTAACTGGTGCAGCTCCACTGGTGCTAGGGGTTAAATGCCTTGTTCAAGGGCACTCCAACAGTAGATGTTGACGGGGAGAAGAAAATGACTCAACCACTTTCTCTGCCCGGATTCTCCCAAATGAAGGTTTGAGTCAAATGCCTCGCTGAGCTGTGGGCTCCTGCGGCCAATCCCAGCCTGCACTGCACTGACATGTAAACTGCTCAAAGTGATAAATGCCTCTCTAGGACTGTTACAGTAACATGTCCTTACCCTGTGTAAAGCATAAAAGGATTCACTTTCAAATGAATATATTGTGACTGGACGTATTGTCTTGTGCATAAATAAGAACACACGGCCATTTTGAATGGACAACAGCCCAGGAAAGGAAGCAGTTACACTCCAATCAGTGACAATAAAAAGAGATTCATTGTGCTCAGACTGATTGCTATTGGACCATCAATTTGGAATGGAGTTCTGTAATAGTTTCATCAATGGTCTGGTAATGAACCGAACCACACATGGATAGGCCTATCCATCACCTGTAAATAGTGAGATCCACTGTTGCTCTAAAGTCCTCTATCTATTCTGGTAAGCGGGCTGGCTGTTCGGCTGCCTTTTGATGCAAAAATGTCTCTAAAATGTCAAGTTCTGAGAAGGAAGATAGGAGGGAAGAGCAATTATCTCGTCCCGCAGCAGTGAAAAGCATTAACAGTCAATAGTGCCGGTGAGGTGATAGACGTGGCTGAAAAAGAGCCACAGATAGACAGACAGAGTGGAGGAGGCTAGGAAAGATGATGTAACATGAGAGATGGGTACTGTCCTCATTTTGAAATAAGGACTCCAAAACCCTGTTTGAAACCTCTTAAGCATACTGTGATTTGCAATTAAAGTTTTAAATAATCTTAAGACCCTTTCTTACAAAATAGCATATATGGAATTAAACATTCCTTTATAAAAACACCTTTGACAGATTGGCACATTGACAGCCGGAACCATTTGAATTTTGACAACTTCAGCACCCAGAAATTATATAGCATGACATCACTAGACTGCACACAGCACACTCAGATTTACCAGTAACCTGACTCGTCTGTGATGAGAGTCTTGACAGGAGACAAGTCAAGTCTTGACAGGAGACAGTTTGATTTTTCATTCTTGGTGTGTGGGGAATATTTCCCACTAATGACCACATCTGAAACCAGAATTTAATTTTGATTTAGAGTGAATCTATCTCACTTTGGTTTGGAGATGGGATGCTCCACTATGCTGCAGCCCCAGTTTTGGATTTAGGTGCCTGATATGGGTGTATGGACTGGGATGTTTTGAATCGATTCTGCCTGGCTGCAATCTAAAGGAGACTGTGGCAGGATGGGCAGGCTGCGGGAGCCTGGCCAAAGGTTTTATTCAATCAACTTGCACTTATCACATTTAGCTCCTCATCCTGGATCTCCCTGAACCGGCTGAACAAATTTAACTTCATAGTCCCAAGCATTTACCTAGACTTATATGCACCGAATAAACTGCGTAGCAATTCAAAGCCTGAAGGTAAGAGCGGCAGGTTTGTGAAAGTAAGTTGTAAGTTTGAATCCTCAGACCAACTGGGAATATCAGAGAGGGGGAAATGAATGAGTGATGCGCGACAGGCCCCTTCAAGACGAGTTCTTGAGCGAGGTGCTTCAGCCCTAATTGCTCCAGGTTTGAACAGGGCTAAAAAAAGAAAAAGAGTACTTGGAAAAACCCTGGATGAAAATTAGATGTCCAAATATGTCAATTCTGAGCCCAGTTTGTTCCCAACTGTATGTCAAGTGCAATGCAGTGAATTGCATTTCTTAATTTCATGATCGTATTTAACAAAAGACCCATTAGTGTATGTATTATTATAACTGCCAGCATTGTGGAAATGTACCCACTGCCCTAAATCTCTCCCTCCATTTGTGGAAAGAACCAATCAGACTTAGAATTCCTGTCCACTTCCTGGTGTGAATGATGACACATACAACCAGGTTTTAATGATTTTTTTCTGATTGGTGGTTCTTATGTTAGAAGTCAATATCAAACTTTTTTCAATCTTTAAATATTATGAGATGATAATGATAACAGGGACAGCCAACCATGCTGGAGTTGACATAGTTAACATCATGACAGCTTCAACAGACACACAAATGATGTCTGAGGACAAATGTGTACCCACTGTCATGTGTTTCCTTCTTCTTTCTTCCTCTCAGTGTGACTCCGTACAGACAGAACCAGTATTCATGTTTCATGCCTTGTAGCCTCAACAAAACCACCATGCCAGCCTGTATTTGATTATGTAAAGCCAAGGACTCCAGGGGCAAACAGCAGGGGTGGAATCTCATAGAGACTCACTTACATTAAGTCAGGGTTTGTGCAACTGTGTCACCTTGTTTCTTTGAGGATGTCACACACATGCACACACACACATGCAGATGCACATACATACTCATGCAAACACGTTCATATATGCATGCATACACATGAGCATGAAAACAGTACATACTTATGCACAGAAGTACATATATGCACTTCTATGTAAATGCATACATATA